>SKCR01029576.1:0-91094 GCA_019454045.1 Zanthoxylum bungeanum | reverse complement strand
CTATTTACCATATACCACTTTTGATTTACAAAAATCAAGCAATTAATGCTTTCAATCAACTCACATCAAGTCACATCAATCAATCAAGTTGTCAAGTCACATCACTCAAAGTGACAAGTGATTTGACACTTGATGCGAGTAATGATTTGACGCTTGATTTGACTTACGTGCCGTACTCGAATTCAAAATGCGAATGCGCTCGCAAATAATATCGGGCTCAGGTTCGCTAATTCCAAATTAACAAATTTTCCATTGCGACGTAATTAAATGATCATGCCTAGCGAAATCACTATTAACGTCGCTAACAAATTAATTCTAAATTAATTCATTCGCCTCGAATTAAAATCTTATTTTAATTCCACGTCGAAATTTAATTTTCATTAATATATCGAATAAATTAATTTACCGATTAATTATAAATTAATCGTTATCTCTCTTTAAATGATATTTTATCCGTAATTAATCCCAGATTAATTTTCTCTATCATCTAATTAATCCCAGATCAATTAAAAGTGCGAGTCATACGTCATCGGTGAATCTTTGGGAAGTGACCGATGAGATCCCTGGATATGTTGGCAATAAATTCAGTCGTCGGACTATCCGAACACGTAAGTACCAAGTACTACGTTTGTAACGATTTACAAGACAAGGTTAGCCTCTAGCAAAGCGTCATGCCTACCCAATTCTCCAGAAATAACCTTACAGGAATAAGGATCTATATCAGGCGTAGTATACGTAGTATTGCATATTTCGATCCAGCATCGGAAAGGCCTGGGGCTGGTACAGTGTCTGCCCCGTACGATGCATATATCGGATCACTAGCAACTAGTCTCTTTATTATCGGATAATCATGACCAAGTCATATTATCCCGAGGGTTGTAACCTTTTTTAGAGAACCAGTTATGTATCCCTGAGCGATCATCATCTCCATATGACTGGAGTGACACTTCCGTCTCAACATTGGCCACAGAACCTGTTAAAGCCCTGGACGACCGCAACCAAAGTATATTGACTATCGCAAGTATTAGCGGTGCAAGTCTCAGGTTAAGACCAAATACACCTACCCTGATTTTGGATTTCCATAGACACATAGTCATACTACCAATGGAATTCCGAGGGGTCTATCCAGAGTGAAGTTGTTTCCCGTACCATCAGTAAAACACAACCTCCTATTACACTTGCATGAGTATCCTATACCCAAATATATGAGAACTATGTTGTTGTGCCCTCACAACGCGCACAAGTGTAATACTAGTTTTTACGTATTTATCGATGTCCAATCTCGATAATACTCTGACTAGAGATATTAAATGATTTATCCTTCGTGGATTGATACTGTCTCATATTATTCTCAATCCAGGAATAAATCATAAGGACCTCTCATCATTTATACATCTAGGTGATCTAATCACAAATGATAAGAGTGGAATCTCCTTTGTCACATAGTTAATTTGTACAACAACCCCATGATCTGTACAAATAGTGACGTTATGGGTCATAATTGTCCAACAATCTACCACTTGGCCTATAGCCAGCCACTCGAGTGTCTACCACCCGAACTATGTACGCTTCGCTCAAATTGCTGAGAAAAGGTTTTTGTTAGCGGATTTACATGATTATCGTCTGATGCGATTTATACGATCATCACATTGCCACAATGTATTATCCGAATGAATCAGATGAATTATCAAAGTATTTATCTGGATCATTGATGAGACCATTAATTATTTAGCATGTGATGTAGCCTAGCTCAATAGCTAACAGAATTATATCTAATCTAATTAGATTTATTACGACCCAAATGGATTCTATCGCTGCCTCAGGTGCAGCAATAACCCGCATTTGTTATTTATTCGGTAACAGTATCTTGCGTGGAAGATTTCCAGCTCACTGTTCCGTTATTGCTGTTTTCTTTTCCTAATAACTGTAATTTTTTGCTTTTTTATTTTATTTTCTCCGACAAGATCCAGACCTTTTTGACTATCACGATTTGTTTAACTAATAATTGTCATTTGGTAGGTACTAGTGCTATTATTTTACTCACCCTTTCAGGTATTATAAATTCAACCCATCATTGCACTTTTGAAGACATCCAGAGTAAAACATGGAAGCCACTTCAAGAAGACGAGTTGAAAACATCTGTGTGTTTTGCGGTAGTAGTGTTGGTACTAAACCACAATACGTAGAAGCAGCACATGAATTGGGTCGAGTCTTAGCTGCAAGAAATATGCATTTAGTATATGGCGGAGGAAATCTTGGACTAATGGAGATCGTTTCAAAGTCTGTACAGAAGGGAGGCAGTCACGTTTTGGGAATCATCCCAAAACCCTTGGCAGAAGCAAATCTTATTGAACCATCAAACGGAGAGGAACTGATTGTGCCAGGTATGTCTGAACGACTAGTGGAAATGATTAACCGTGCTGATGCTTTTATTGCTTTGCCAGGTGGCTTGGGTATATTGGAGGAAATTTTTATTGTGTTATCTTGGGCGAACCTCAACATACACCAGAAACCAATTGGATTGCTCAACGTTGATGGATTTTATGATTTTCTTTGTGTGTTTCTTGAGGATGCTCGGAGAAATGGGTTCGTGTCAAAACCTTTGAAAGAACTTCTCTTTACTGCTAGAACTGCTCCGGATCTAATAGACCAACTCATAGCATATGAACCACGAGTTGACCCTATCCTTTCAAAGATAAATTGGTCAGAGGACGATCGTGGTAAGAGGCGTCGGATTAATCTGGATCTTAACCTTTAATTTCCTGTAGATTTTCAGCTAACCAGGTACAACCTTCTTAACTCTCCTTTTACTGTTTAAGACATTGGGGACAATCTCTCATTTAGGTTTGGGGAGAGAATTAGTTGATCAGTACCTTATTTTTAGTTTGTGGGTTATTTTTTACTTTTAGTCCAAAAATTTTCAGAAAAATACAAAAAAATTGAAAGATTTTCAAAAATTACAAAAATATTTTGTGGTTTTTGTGTTTTTTATTTTGACTAAAATGGTGAAATTTGTAAGAGATAGCTGAGTAAGGAATTTCTACTCCTGAGACGTATCTCAAAACTATTTCGAAACAAGTTAATTTTTGTTTATTTCCTTTTGAATTATTTAATTTGAAAACTGTCTATAAAACGGACTAAAATGGACCTTCATATGCTCAGTTGGCAGGTATTTTCAACATGCATAGTAATATACAGACATGAGCTAAAATTGAAAAGTTTGTAATATTCAGTGCTCTAGTTTAATTGGAGGAAGCATCTCAAAAAGTGATGGAGTAAAAAAAAAATCTGAGATCCGAGTTATTAAGTCTGTAAGGGTGTTTTAACACCTAGTGCCCTAAATCCAACTGGTTTGGGAGTCACTGGCCCAAAGATCGTTACATGGATCAAAGATGCTGCAAAAATATATATCTGAAGTCTGAGTAGTAATTAAGTTCGTAGGGGTGTCTTAACACCTGGTGCCCTAAAGCCAACTGGTTTGGGAGCCACCGACCCAACACTCGCTACATAGACGGAAGGTATTGTATATAAATAAAAAAAATAGAAAAGAAAAATCAAAGAAAAAATTAGAAAAATCCGAAAAATTTATTCCATTGCTACAAAAAGATGTGAAATCTGATAGAACTTTAGGAAAAAAATATTACTCTCTTATCAACTGTACTCATGACTGTTGTGGGCAAAAATGAGTTGATTAATATTATGATGGCTGTGTATTTGGAGAATGGTAAATATAATCGCAGAATTTACTTATTCAGTAATTTAGAATGAAGCAAAACAACTAGTAACTTGGAGTAGAAGTTTCACCTGATTAGTCACTAACTTATTTATTCTTTTTTCTCGTCTTTTTGCTTTTGTGTGCATTAGTTTCACTACCTGTTTACTTCTGTAAAATGTTTGTGGGTATCATTGCTGTAAACCCTCACGAGACTACACCTTGTCCACTAGGGACACCTAGGGGTTTAAAGGCTTGTTGCATATGCTAAATGCAACTGTGATCCCTACGGAAGTGGTTAGTTAAATTTTATTTATGTTATTTTATTCTATGTTTTGCTCGAGGACTAGCAAAATGTTAGGTTTGGGGGTGTGATGAGTGGTAAATCTATCACTATTTCCCACTCATTTAACCTAATATTTTGTATAGTTTCTTGAGTTTTGTGAATATTTTGATGTGTTTTGTGTTATTTTGTAGATAAATAAAGTTTCAGGACATTCTGGAGGTGATTTGGGGCAAAACATTAAAAATTGGCAAAAAGGGGCAAAATGGTAATTTTCAGCGCGTCGCGACGCCCAAGCCCTTGGCGTCGCAACGTCTAACGTGCGCCGAGTCTTCGCTAACGTGCACCTGGTCAATGAGTCAGAATTTGAAAAGTTTGACTTTGCTAACGTGTGTCATGCCACGTGTCATCATCCTACGATGCCGACAATCACCATTGCCACGTGTGCCATTTGGCATCCTACTTGTCTCCATGTCATCAGCCACGTCAGCAAGTCAACATTGCCACATGTTGTGCCACATCATCATCAGCCAATCACAGCGTGACACATGTCGCCGCATGTCGCAATCCTACGGTGCTGACAATCGATTTCGCCACGTGTGGCCACGTCATCGCCATGTCAGCATCATAATTGTGCTCTCAGCCACCTCTTATCTGAATCGCCACATGTCAAGCCGAGAGCATGCCACGAATCACTGTTCCAGCATCGCGACGCCCAAGTTATTGGCGTCGCGACGCCCGAAAGCCTATCCGCGCCTATAAATTGAGCTCGAAATTTCAGATTTTGTTGTATCATTCCCTCCCATTTATTTGATGTAAATAGGGAGTTCTTCTCTCTCTAAGTTTCTTTTAATTTTATTTTTGTAATTAATTTTAATTACGTTCTCATAATAGTAATTTACTTTCTTTACTTTTTACAGTTTTACTATTCACCATGATGAGGTAACTTCCTCCTGCTAGGGTGAAAGGTAATTCTTTTACTATTTCTATTTAGATTAATCTCCCTTAAGTATAATATATTCACCATTTAAAATTTGACTTAATGAGGAAACCGCTATATTGGTCGGTTGGTTATTTAATTTTAACTGGTTAAATCTGACTAAGAAAGGATACCGCCAGATTGGTCGGTTGGTAATTTAATTTTGGTTCCGCCTTTATGGCTGGTTATTTTGATTCCGCCTATATGGCTGGTTGGACTTAATTTGACTTAATCAGGTTACCGCCTATATGGCTGGTTGGTAATATCATCACGAGTAAATATATTATATTAAGGGAGATATCTAAATAGTAAATAGTAGAAGTTAATTTCTTTTGTCTTAGCATTTTATTTTATTTTTACTTTTCAGTATTTACTTTACCGCATTTACTTTTCAGCATTTTATGTCTTTTATTTTACCAACCCTAGCTATGTGTCATAACTAAGATAATATCTAGGGTTGTGATGAATTTCAATATCACTGGTTTATAAGGGGTTAGATTATAGTTTGGGTAATATAAAGATTTATTTATTGAGTCATAATCTTAATACTTTTTAATTAACTGGCCAATAATTTAATTGATTAGGTAAACTTAAAATGAACTAGACATAGGGATTTTAAGTTTAAGACCTTAGACTCAATAGCCCACGATCTTCCTTGAGGATAGATAACCCTTTTAATAGATTTCCTTACAGGATATGAATATACCTGTCGGGCGGGGGTAGCCATAATTGGAACTTAATCTTAATGAATCCAGGTAATTTGGTTGACATAGACATATGGTTCAATTGGATTATACTAGGTATTTGTAATTGACCATCAGAAGAGGCTTTTACATTATTTAGTGTTCCAGGTTAATAAATCAATATTTTACCCAACTATAAAATAACCACTTCATCTTTAAAATGATATTGCAAAGAAATCACAACCCTAGATAGTTTTTAATATTGAGTTTTCTTTAAACTACTTTTGAACAACTTTATTTACTTATTTTTAAATTTAGAATCGTCACATTTTCAAATCAATCAAACAACCTGTTAGATACTAGTAATCATTTGACCTCATAAAATTAATAGATTAGATATTAAGTCCTCGTGGGATCGATACTTTTTATACTACTTGAACGATACGTGCGCTTGCGTTATACGCGTGTGATTACACCGGTCAACCGCTTGACCCAGAAATTAAAAGAACCATCAGACAGTTGAGAAGGGAAAGGCGTTAAGGCCAATAAGCAATTGTTAACATAGAACCTGAACCTTTGGAGGTTGCACCACCAATTCCCATTCGAGACAGAACCATTCTGATGGTTGAATGCTTTATTTCCTGTATTGTACTTCCTCACTTACCAGCAAATGCATGTGACATCAAAATATGCATTCAAATGATTCAGCAGTCAGTTCATTTTGGGGGGAATGCAACTGAAAATTCTAATGCCCACAATAGCAACTTCCTAGAAGTTTGCGACACTTTCAACTACAACCGATGAGCTGAATAAGCAATGAGACTGTGAGTTTTTCCATATTCCCTGAAAGACATAGCTAAGGCTAGGCTACATTCATTACCAGCAGGTTCCATCACAACATGGAACAATCTAGCCACCAAATTCCTTGCAAAGTACTTTCCACTAGCCAGAACAGCAAAACTGAGGAATGGCATCACATCCTTTGTACAACTTGGAGACTCTCAGCACCCAAAGTAATAGCGGAGCCACTAGTTCAACATATGGAGGAGCACCACAGCCAAACCAACCCGAAGGGAAGGTGAATTTTGTCAACAATTTCAACAGACATGGGAACAATCCAAATTCAAACACCTATAACCCAGGGTGGAGGAATCATCCCAACTTTTCATTGAGCAACAATTCAGGGCAAAAGAACCATCCACCTCCTGGATTCCAACAGCAAACTGCCCACCACCTGGATTCAAGCAGCAGAACAAAGGCCAGGAACATGAAAAAGAACCAGAAATGAAAGAATAGATTGCAGAGATGTTCAAAAGGCAACAAGCAGCATATGATGCTATGTTTCAAAGCCAATCAGCTTACATCAAAGTACTGGAGAATCAAATTGGACAACTGGCCAATGCTCAAAGTTACAGACCGCCAGGAAATCTTCCCAGTAACACATAACCAAATAAAATGAACCGAGGGAAGGAGCAATGTCAAGCCATTACTTTAAAAAACGGAACTGAAATCAACAAAGATGTTGGAGTCAAGACAACAATTGAAGAATTTCCAAAACAAGCAGAGCAACAAATAGAGGAAAAAAAAAGCAAAGGAAAAAAAACCAAAAAGAGTCTCTCCACCTCCACCTTTTTCACAGCGTCTTCAGAAAAACAAAATGGACAAGCAGTTTGCTCGTTTCTTGGAGGTGTTCAAAAAGCTGCACATCAACATCCCTTTTACAGAAGCCTTGGAAGAAATGTCCAGTTATGTCAAATTCATAAAAGACATTCTTTCACGAAAATGAAGATTGGGAGATTACGAGATAGTAGCATTGACGGAGGAATACAACGCCATCATTCAGAGGAAATTTCCCCCGAAGTTGAAAGATCCTGGCAGTTTCACAGTCTCATGCACCGTTGGAGAACATTATATCGATAAGGCTTTATGTGATTTAGGTGCAAGTGTTAACTTAATGCATTTTTCCATTTACAAGAAACTGTAAATTGGAGAAGCAATGCCTACCTCAGTTTCTTTGCAACTTGCTGATCGAACGCTCGCATTTCCAAAAGGAGTCATTGAAGATGTGTTCGTCAAAGTTGAAAACTCATTCTCCCAGCAGATTTCATTATACTTGACATGGAAGAAGACAAAGAAGTACATATCATTCTTGGAAGACCATTCTTGGCTACAGGTAAAACTGTGATTGATGTGAAAGAAAATGAGAACTAACCATGAAAGTGCAGGACCAAGAAGTTACCTTTAATGTTTTCAAAGCGATGAAATTCATGAGCGATGAAAAGGAAGAAGAATGCTTCAGGGTTGATGTTGTTGATAATATCGTTCAGGTATTAAGCCAAATCCCACGAATACACTTGAAGCTTGCATCACCAAAATGATTGACAGCGAGTTAGATGCTGAAATCATGGAATGTATCAACTATCTTGACAAGCCGTTTTGTTTCAAAGTGACACCACCAGTGGAAAGTCTAGAACTACCAAAGAAAGATCGAATCAACCCTTCGATTGAAGAACCACCACAGTTGGAGCTGAAGTTACTACCGAGCCATCTCTTGTATGCATTTCATGGAAACTCTTCTGAATTACCTGTAATTATTTCTTCGTCGCTAACATTGGAGCAGGAAGAAAAGTTGTTGAGAATGCTTCGAGAGCACAAGAAGGCCATTGGCTGGACTATAGCAGACATCTGAGGCATTACTCCATCATTTTGCATGCACAAGATCCTGATGAACGATTAGTACAAACCCACAGTGGAGCATCAACGAAGACTTAATCTAATCATGAAGGAGGTCTTGAAGAAAGAAATTATCAAATAGTTGGATGCTGGCATCATTTACCCCATATCAGACAGCACATGGGTGAGTCCTATGGAGTGTATACCAAAGAAATGAGGAATTATTGTTGTCACCAATGAAAAGAATGAGCTGATTCCAACAAGAACTGTGATTGGATTGAGAGTATGCATGGACTACTAGAAACTGAACAAAGCAACACGGAAAGACCATTTTTCGCTGCCCTTCATTAATTATATGCTAGACAGACTGGCGAGACATGAGTTTTATTGCTTTCTGAACGGATATTCAGGTTACAATCATATTTTCATCGCCCCAGAAGATCAGAAGAAAACCACATTTACATGTCTCTATGGTATTTTTGCTTTCCGCAGAATGCCATTTGGATTATGTAATGCCCCTGCAACATTTCAGCGCTGCATGATGGCTATCTTTTCAAACATGCTGGAGCAGAGTATGGAGGTTTCCATGGATGAATTTTTTGTGTTTGGAGACTCTTTTGACCATTGTTTGCAAAATTTGGAACATGGTTACAAAGGTCTGAAGATACAAACCCGGTACTCAATTGGGAAAAATGCCACTTTATGGTGCAAGAAGGCATCGTTCTCGGACACTGGATCTCACAAAAAGGAATCGAGGTAGACAAAGCAAATATCAAGACAATTGAAAAACTACCTCCACCAAAATCTGTAAATTGGATTCGGAGCTTTCTCGGACATGCTGGGTTTTACAGGAGAACTATCAAAGACTTTTCCAAGATTGCTAAACCTTTATGCAATCTTCTCGAGAAGGATGTGCCTTTCAACTTCACCAAAAAAAGCTAGGAAGCTTTCGAGATCTTAAAACAGAAGCTGGTTTATGCCCCCATCATAGTAGCACCAGAATTGACCCTTCCATTTGAAGTGATGTGCGATGCCAGTGATTTTACTGTCGGTGCAGTTTTGGCACAACACAAAGAAAAGATTTTCCACACCATTTACTACTCCAGCAGGACTTTGAATGAAGCTCAGCTTAACTACACAAATACTGAAAATGAGTTGCTCGCAGTTGTGTTCGCTTTTGACAAATTTCGCTCCTATCTGTTGGGTCCCAAATTGGTGGTCTACACAGATCACTCATCAATCAAATATCTGATCAGGAAGAAATATGTCAAACCCAGATTGATCCGTTGGATACTTCTTCTGCAAGAATTCGATATGGAGATTCGAGACAGGAAATGGAGAGAAAACCAAGTGGCAGATCATTTATCGAGGCTCGAGAATGGAGAAATAGCTGGCAAAGAACTGACAATTAAAGAAACATTTCCAGATGAACAGCTGTTTGCCATGAAACAGCAAGATGCGCTTGGTATGCAGACTATGTCAACTACATTGTGTCAGGAAAATGGCCGTTGGAATGGACAACTGATGAGCGGAAAATATATTAATATTTACTGCCCCTTTTACTTAATATTTTGTTTAGTTTCTCGGGTTTGTTGAACGTTTTGAAATGTTTTAGTTTATTTTACAGATAAAATAATATTGGGACTTAATTAAATTATTTAGGATGAAATATGGGTCAAATAAGGGCAATTATTGTACTTGACATATTAATTTTGGAGATTGGAAACTTGAAATGGCGTTTTGACAAAGTGCAGTTTTGAAAATTCCAATTTTGCGCATTTTTCTTATTTTCGGCATAACTATTTACTCCAATATCGGATTGAGCTGATTCAAGTACCAGATTAAAGAATACTCAAAGAGTTACAACTTTGAAAGACAAAATATGTTCGAATTCTGAAGATTTCATTACCGAAATGGATGAACTATCCAAAAGTGTGTTGTGTGTAATTATTAAAGTAATTTTCAATCATTTTCAAAGCAAAAAATAAATTAAGAAATAAATAATAAAAATTATCAAATCATCACCAAGCATGATAAGCAATTAATAATGGATTTGGTGGAGTAATTAGTGAAGCAATTAATAATGGATTTGGTGGAGAATTTGATGGATGATTTGATGGAGGCAAAATTTTGCCTATAAATACCAAGCCATTTCATTTGTAAATTCATACTTTCTTCATTGAAATTCCTAAAGAATAAATAAGAAGATTGTATCTTGTTTGTTTATTTACAGCTTTCAGTAACTAATTTCCGCTTTCGCACTTTCTTTTCTTTACTTTTCAGTTTTTACTTTCCGCAATTTACTTTTACGCACATTATTTTTCTTTCTTTACTTTTTTTTTTAACATTTCAAGCAATTAGGAGATAATTCCCCCTTGCTGGGGTGAAAGGTAAAGCTTTTATTATTGTTATTTAGATTAATCTCCCTTAATTATAATATATACGCTATTTAAAACCTGACTTAATGAGGATACCGCTATATTGGTCGGTTGGTAATTAATTATAAATTGGTTTTAACCTGACTAAGTATGGATACCGCCTGGTTGGTCGGTTGGTAATTAATTATTAATTTGACTTAATCAGGATACCGCCTATATGTTTGGTTGGTAATTATTACGCAAAGTTAATATATTATATTAAGGGAGATATCTAAAATAGTAGTAATAAAAGTTGATCCTCTAACCCCAGCATTTTCTTTTATTGTGCTTTTACTTTATTTACTTTCATCAATTTACTTTCAGTAATTTTCTTTTACTTTTTTTTTACTTTTTACTTTTTACTTTTTACTTTTTACTTTTTAGTTTTTACTTTTTCTTTTTACTTTTACTTTTTTTAATTTTGAGCAATTTACTTTTCAGTATTTAATTTTCAACAATTTATTTTATGTCTTTTATTTTATTTAAATTTTTACTACCCATAAATATGTGTCGTAACTAAGCCAGTTATCTGGGGTTGTGATGAAATCCAATATCACCGGTTTACAAGGGGTTAGATTGTAGTTTGGGTAATATAAAGATTTATTTATTAAGTCTTAATCTTAATGCTTTATTAACTGGCCATTAATAAAATTGATTTAATAAACTAAAACTGAACTTGGAAAATGGATATTAGGTTTAAGACCCTAGACTCAATTGCCCACGATCTTCCTTGAGGATAGATAACCCATTAATAGATTTCCTTACAGGATAGGAATACCTGTCGGGCGGGGTTAGCCATAATTGGAACTTAACCTTAATGAATCCAGACATGGGAACAATCCAACGTGAAGAGATGGTGAATTACGTCAACAATTTCAACAGACAAGGGAACAATCCATCTTCCAACACCTACAGCCCAGGGTGGAGGAATCATCCCAACTTTTCATGGAGCAACAATTCTGGGCAAAAGAATAATCCACCAGGATTCCAACAGCAGAACTATCCACCACCTGGATTCCAGCAACAGAACAAAGGCCATGAACCTGAGAATGAACCAGAAATGAAAGAATGGATTGCAGCGATGTTCAAAAAGCAACAAGCAGCATATGATGCTATGTTTCAAAGCCAATCAGCTTCTATCAAAGCACTGGAGAATCAAATTGGACAACTGGCCAATGATCAGAGATACAGACCGCCAAGTAATCTTCCCAGCAATACAGAACCAAATCCAATGAACCAAAGGAAGTAGCAATGTCAAGCCATTACTTTGAAATATGGTACTGAAATCAACAAAGATGTTGGAGTCAAGACAATTGTTGAGGAAATTCCAAAAGAAAAGAGCAACAGATGGAGGAAAAAGAAGCAAAGGAAAAAGAACCAGAACAGATCACTCCACCTTCACCTTTTCCTCAGTGTCTTCAGAAAAACAAACTGGACAAGCAGTTTGCTCATTTCTTGGAGGTATTCAAAAAGCTGCACATCAACATCCCATTTACAGAAACCTTGGAAGAAATGCCCAGCTATGTCAAATTCATGAAAGACATTCTTTCATGAAAACGGAGATTGGGAGACTACGAGACAGTAGCTTTGACAGAAGAATACAGCGCCGTCATTCAGAGGAAACATCCCTCGATGTTGAAAGATCCTGGCAGTTTCACAGTTCCATGCACAATTGGAGAACATTATATCGGTAAGACTTTATGTGATTTAGGTGCTAGTGTTAACTTAATACCTTTTTCTATTTTCAAGAAACTGCAAATTAGAGATGCAATGCCTACTTCAGTATCTTTGCAACTTACTGATCGAACACTCACATTTCCGAGGGGTGTTGTTGAAGATGTGCTCGTCAAAGTCGACAAACTCATTCTTCCAAGGCTGATTTCATTATCCTTGACATGGAAGAAGATAAAGAAGTACCTATTATCCTTGGGAGACCATTCTTGGCTATAGGTAAAACTGTGATTGATGTACAAAAATGAGAACTAAACATGAAAGTACAGGACCAAGAAGTTACCTTTAATATTTTCAAAGTGATGAAATTCCCGAGCGATGAAAATGAAGAGGAATGCTTCAGGGTTGATGTTGTTGATAGTATCGTTTAGGATACTGATTCAAATCTCATAGACAAACTTGAAGCTTGCATCACCAATATGACTGATAGCGAGCGTGATGCTGAAATCATGGAATGTATCAACTATCTTGACAAGCTGTTTCGTTTCAAAGTAACACCACCAGTGGAAAGTCTGGAACTTCCGAAGAAATATCAAATCAAGCCTTTGATTGAAGAACCACCACAGTTAGAGCTGAAATTACTTTCGAACAATCTCAGGTATTCATTTCTTGGAAACTCTTCTGAATTACCTGTGATTATTTCTTCGTCACTAACATTGGAAAAAGAAGAAAAGTTATTGAGAGTACTCTGAGAGCACAAGAAAGCCATTGGCTGGACTATAGCAGACATTCGAGGCATTAGTCTATCATTTTACATGCACAAGATCTTGATAAACGATAAGTACAATCCCACAGTAGAGCATCAACGGAGACTTAATCTAATCATGAAGGAGGTCGTAAAGAAAGAAATCATCAAATGGTTGGATGCTGGAATCATTTACCCCATCTCAGACAACACATGGGTGAGTCATATGCATTGTGTACTGAAAAAAATAGGAATTACTATAGTCACCAATGAAAAGAACGAGTTGATTCCAATAAGAACCATGACTGGATAGAGAGTATGCATGGATTACCGGAAGCTGAACAAAGCAACAAGGAAGTACCATCTTCCGCTGCCATTCAATGATCATATGCTGGACAGACTGGCGCGACATAAGTTCTATTACTTTCTGGATGGTTATTCAGGTTACAATCAGATTGCCATCGCCCCAGAAGATTAGGAGAAAACCACTTTTACATGTCCGTATGGTACTTTTGCTTTTCGCAGGTTGCCATTTGGACTATGTAATGCCCCTGTCACATTTCAGCGTTGTATGATGGCCATTTTCTCAGATAGGCTGGATTAGAGTATGGAGGTTTTCATGAATGAATTTTCTGTGTTTGGAGACTCTTTTGACCATTGTTTACAAAATCTGGAACAGGTTTTACAAAGGTGTGAAGATACAAACCTGGTACTCAATTGGGAGAAATGCCACTTTATGGTGCAGGAAGGCATTGTTCTTGGACACCAGATCTCTCAAATAGAAATCGAGGTAGACAAAGAAAAGATCGAGATAATTGAAAAACTACCTCCACCAACATCTGTCAAAGGGATTCGCAGCTTTCTCGGACATGCTTGTTTTTACAGGAGATTTATCAAAGACTTTTCCAAGATTGCTAAACCTTTATGCAATCATTTGGAAAAGGATGTGCCTTTCATCTTCACCAAAGAATGCCAGGAAGCCTTTGAGATCCTAAAATTGAAGCTGGTTTCCACCCTCCATCATAGTAGCACCAGACTGGACTCTTCCATTTGAAGTGATATGCGATTCTAGTGATTTTACTGTAGGAGCAGTTTTGGGACAAAACAAAGCAAAGCTTTTCCATACCATTTACTACTCCAGAAGAACTTTGAATGAAGCTCAGCTCAACTACACAACCACTGAAAAGGAGTTGCTCGCAGTTATGTTCGCTTTTGGTAAATTCTGATCCTATCTGTTGGCTCCCAAAGTGGTAGTCTACACAGATCATTCAGCAGTCAAATATCTGATCATGAAGAAAGATGCCAAACCCAGATTGATCCGTTGGATACTTCTTCTACAAGAATTCGATGTGGAGATTCAAGACAGGAAAGGGACAGAAAACCAGCTGGCAGATCATTTATCGAGGCTTGAGAATGGAGAAACAACTGGCAAAGAACTGTCATTTAAATAAACTTTTCCAGATGAACAGTTGTTTGCCATAAAACCACAAGATGCCCCTTGGTATGCTGACTATGTCAACTACATTGTTTCAGGAAAATGGTCGTTGGAATGAAAAACTCAGCAACGGAAGAAATTCTTCAAAGAAGTTAAGTATTATGTCTGGGATGAGCCGTACCTATTCAAACAGTGTGCTGATCAATTATTGAGATGGTGTGTTCCATAGAAGGAGGTCAACAGTGTTCTGCATGTTGGAGTTTCTAGGCCCCGATGATCGAATCAAAAGTATACAAACATGTGTGAATGCAACGAGGGAGTTGCGGAATACTCACATCGATCGGTTGAGCGATGCGGAAGGCAACAAAAACTTCACTTTCTGCCCTTGGACTGCTCACGGTAGTGAGCACTGTCAGAGCTCACTGTTTCGGCCATTGGAGGTCTTCGTCAAGCTCCAAGCTTCGTCGAACGATTCTAGGCTCATGGGTGGACTTCCCTATCACCTTCGCATGTCTCTCGGAGTGCTAGATCTCAAGAAATTTGCCATAAATTTCCCCACTTTTGCTTCCATTCTCATGGTTTTGCCAAGACCACCAGTGAAGAAATGGCAGTTAACTGCCGAGAGAGAGAGGGGAGTTTTTTTAGGAAGAGAGAGTTGTGTGAGAGAGATGAAAAAGTGTAATGATAAATTGATTTCTAAAATCTATTTACCATATACAACTTTTGATTTACAAAAATCAAGAAATTAATGCTTTCAATCAACTCACATCAAGTCACATCAATCAATCAAGTTGTCAAGTCACATCACTCAAAGTAACAAGTGATTTGACACTTGATGCGACTAATGATTTGACGCTTGATTTGACTTGCGTGCCGCACTCGAATTCGAAATGCGAATGCGCTCGCAAATAATCTCGGGCTCGGGTTCGCTAATTCGAAATTAACGAATTTTCCATTGCGACGTAATTAAAAGATCATGCCTAGCGAAATCACTATTAACGTCGCTAACGAATTAATTCTAAATTAATTCGTTCGCCCGAATTAAAATCTTATTTTAATTCCACTTCGAAATCTAATTTCATTTAATATATCGAATATATTAATTTACCGATTAATTCTAAATTAATCGTTATCTCTCTTTAAATGATATTTTATCCCAGATAAAATATCTCCGCAATTAATCCCAGATTAATTTTCTCTCTGATCTAATTAATCCCAGATCAATTAAAAGTGCGAGTCATACATCATCGGTGAATCTTTGGGAAGTGACCCATGAGATCCCTGGATATACTGGTAGTAAATTCGGTCGTCGGGCTATCCGAACACGTAAGTCCCAAGTACTATGTTTGTACCGATTTACAAAACAAGGTTGGCCTCTAGCAAAGCGCTATGCCTGCCCAATTCTCCAGAAATATCCTTACAGGAATAAGGATCTATATCAGGCGTAGTATACGTAGTATTGTATATTTCGATCCAGCATCTGACAATCACATGCAAGGCGTGGGGCTGGTACAGTCTCTTCCCCGTACGATGCATATATCGGATCACTAGCAACTAGTCTCTTTATTATCGGATAATCATGACCAAGTCATATTATCCCGACGGTTGCAACCTTTTTAGAGAACCAGTTATGTATCCTTGTGCGATCATTATCTCCATATGACTGGAGTGACACTTCCGTCTCGACATCACACCCAACACACTACGATTCTCAATATACCCAGGATTGGCGTACACAGAACCTGTTAAAGCCCTGAACGACCGCAACCAAAGTATATTGATTGTCGCAAGTATTAGCGGTGGAAGTCTCAGGTTAAGACCAAATACACCTACCCTGATTTCGGATTTCCATATACACATAGTCATACTACCAATGGAATTCCGATGGGTCTATCCAGAGTGAAGTTGTTTCCCGTACCATCGGTAAAACACAACCTCCTATTACACTTACATGAGTATCATATACCCAAATATATGAGAACTATGTTGTTGTGCCCTCACAAAGCGCACAAGTGTAATACTAGTCTTTTACGTATTTATCGATGTCCAATCTCGATAATACTCTGACTAGAGATATTAAATGATTTATCCTTCGGGGATTGATACTGTCTCATATCATTCTCAATCCATGAACAAATCATAAGGACCTCTAATTATTTATACATCTAGGTGATCTAATCACAAATGATAAGAGTGTAATCTTCTTTGTAACATAGTTAATTTGTACAACAACACCATGATCTATACAAATAGTGACGTTATGGGTCATAATTGTCCAACAATCTCCCACTTGGCCTATAGCCAGTCACTCGAGTGTCTACCACCCGAACTATGTATGGTTCGCTCAAATTGCTGAGAAAAGGTTTTTGTCAGCGGATTTACATGATTATCGTCTGATGCGATTTATACGATCATCACATTGCCACAATGTATTATCCGAATGAATCAGATGAATTATCGTAGTATTTTTCTGGATCGTTGATGAGACCATTAATTATGTAGCATGTGCTGTAGCCTAGCTCAGCAGCTAATAAAATTATATCTAATCTAATTAGATTTATTACGACCCAAATGGCTTCTATCGCTGCCTCAGCTACAGCAATAACCCGCATTTGTTATTTATTCGGTAACAGTATCTTGCGTGGAAGATTTCCAACTCACTGTTCCGTTATTGTTGTTTTCTTTTCCTAATAATTGTAATTTATTTTGCTGTTTTCTTTTATTTTCTCTGACAGGATCCAGACCTTTTTTACTATCACGATTTGTTTAACTAATAATTGTCATTTGGCAGGTACTAGTGCTATTATTTTACTCACCCTTTCAGGTATTATAAATTCAACCCATCATTGCACTTTTGAAGACATCCAGAGTAAAACATGGAAGCCACTTCAAGAAGACGAGTTGAAAACATATGTGTGTTTTGCGGTAATAGTGTTGGTACTAAACCACAATATGTAGAAGCAGCACAGGAATTGGGTCGAGTCTTAGCTGCAAGAAATATGCATTTGTATATGGCGGAGGAAATCTTGGACTAATGGGGATTGTTTCAAAGGCTGTACAGGAGGGAGGCAGTCACGTTTTGGGAATCATCCCAAACCCTTGGCAGAAGCAAATCTTATTGAACCATCAAACTGAGAGGAACTGATTGTGCCAGGTATGTCTGAACGACTAGTGGAAATGATTAACCGTGCTGATGCTTTTATTGCTTTGCCAGGTGGCTTGGGTACATTGGAGGAAATTTTTTGTGTTATCTTGGGCGAACCTGAACATACACCAGAAACCAATTAGACTGCTCAACGTTGATGGATTTTGATTTTCTTTGTGTGTTTCTTGATGATGCTCGGAGAAATGGGTTCGTGTCAAAACCTTTGAAAGAACTCCTCTTTACTGCTAGAACTGCTCCAGATCTAATAAACCAACTCATAGCCTATGAACCATGAGTTGACCCTATCCTTTCAAAGATAGATTGGTTCGAGGACGATCGTGGTAAGAGGCGTTGGATTAATCTGGATCTTAACCTTTAATTTCCTGTAGATTTTCAGCTAACTAGGTACGACCTTCTTAACTCTCCTTTTACTGTTTAAGACATTGGGGACAATGTCTCATTTACGTTTGCGGGAGAGAATTAGTTGATCAGTACCTTGTTTTTAGTTTGTGTGTTATTTTTTATTTTTAGTCCAAAATTTTTCTGAAAAATACAAAAAAAATTGAAAAATTTTCAAAAATTACAAAAATATTTTGTGGTTTTTGTGTTTTTTTTTTTTGACTAAAAGGGGTGAAATTGGTAAGAGATAGCTGTAAGGAATTTCTACTCCTGAGACGTATCTCAAACCGAATTCGAAACAAGTTAATTTTTGTTTATTTCCTTTTGAATTATTTTATTTTGTAAATTGTCCATAAAACGGACTAAAATGGACCTTCATATGCTCAGTTGGCAGGTATTATCAACATGCATAGTAACATACAGACATGAGCTAAAATTGAAAAGTTAGTAATATTCAGTGCCCTAGTTTAATTGGAGGAAGCATTTCAAAAAGTGATGGAGTAAAAAAAAAATCTGAGATCCGAGTTATTAAGTTTGTAAGGGTGTTTTAACACCAAGTGCCCTAAATCCAACCGGTTTGGGAGTCACTGGCCCAAAGATCGTTACATGGATCAAAGATGCTGCAAAAATATATATATCTGAAGTCTGAGTAATTAAGTTCATAGGGTGTCTTAACACCTGGTGCCCTAAAGCCAACTGGTTTGGGAGCCACCGACCCAACACTCGTTACATAGACGGAAGGTATTGTATATAAATAAAAAAAAATAGAAAAGAAAAATCAAAGAAAAAATTAGAAAAAATCGAAAAATTTATTCCATTGCTACAAAAATATGTGAAATCTGATAGAACTTTAGGAAAAAAATATTACTCTCTTATCAACTGTACTCATGACTGTTGTGGGGAAAAAATGAGTTGATTAATATTATGCTGGCTGTGTATATGGAGAATGGTAAATATAAACGGAGAATTTACTTATTCAGTAATTTAGAATGAACAAAACAACTAGTAACTTGGAGTAGAAGTTTCACCTGATTAGTCACTAACTTCTTTATTCTCTTTTCTCGTCTTTTTGCTTTTGTGTGCATTAGTTTCACTACATTTTTACTTTTGTAAAATGTTTGTGGGTATCATTGCTGTAAACCCTCACGAGAGTACAACTTGTCCACTAGGGACACCTGGGGGTTTAAAGGCTTGTTGCATATGCTAAATGCAACCGTGATCCATACGGAGTGGCTTAGTTAAATTTTATTTATGTTATTTTATTCTATGTTTTGCTCGAGGACTAGCAAAATGTTAGGTTTGGGGGTGTGATGAGTGGTAAATCTATCACTATTTCACACTCATTTAACCTAATATTTTGTATAGTTTCTTGATTTTTGTGAATATTTTGATGTGTTTTGTGTTATTTTGTAGATAAATAAAGTTTCAGGACATTATGGAGGTGATTTGGGGCAAAACATGAAAAATTCGGAAAAAGGGGCAAAATGGTAATTTTCAGCGCGTCGCGACGCCTAAGCCCTTGGCGTCGCGACGTCTAACGTGTGCCGAGTCTTTGCTAACGTGCACCTGGTCAACTACAACTGAGGAGCTGAAGAAGCAATGAGGCTGTGAGTTTTTCCATATTCCCTGAAAGACATAGCTGAGTCTTGGCTACATTCATTACCAGCAGGTTCCATCACAACATGGAACAATCTAGCCACCAAATTCCTTGCAAAGTACTTTCCACCAGCCAGAACAGCAAAACTGAGGAATGACATCACATCTTTTATACAACTTGACTCAGAGGCTCTCTACGAAGCTTGGGAAAGGTACAAAGATTTACTCTTGAAATGTCCTCACCAGGAGATTCCAAAATGGCTTCAAGTTCAAACTTTCTATAATGGACTTTATGGACTGATGAGAACCACAATTGATGTTGTTACTGGAGGAGCACTAATGGCAAAAGGAGAAGATCAAGCCTTGGACCTAATTGAAGAAATGGCCAACAATAATTCATTGTGGCCTACAGAAAGGAGCATGATCCAGAGAATTACGGGAATATATGAAGTTGGAACAAACACAGCAGTCAGTGCCAAGCTGGATCAAATATGCAAATTCATGGAGACTCTCAGAACCCAAAGTAATAGCGGATCCACTAGTTCAACATATGGAGGAGCACCATAGCCAAACCAACCCGAAGGGACGGTGAATTTTGTCAACAATTTCAACAGACATGGGAACAATCCATAATCAAACACCTATAACCCAGGGTGGAGGAATCATCCTAAATTTTCATGGAGCAACAATTCAGGGCAAAAGAACGATCCACCTCCTGGATTCCAACAGCAAAACTACCCACCACCTGGATTCCAGCAGCAGAACAAAGGCCAGGAACATGGAAATGAACCAGAAATGAAATAATGGATTGCAGAGATGTTCAAAAGGCAACAAGCAGCATATGATGCTATGTTTCAAAGCCAATCAGCTTCCATAAGAGTACTGGAGAATCAAATTGGACAACTTGCCAATGCTCAAAGTTTTAGACCGCCAGGAAATCTTCCCAGCAACACATAACCAAATCCAATGAACCGAGGGAAGGAGCAATGTCAAGCTATTACTTTAAAAAGCGGAACTGAAATCAACAAAGATGTTGGAGTCAAGAAAACAATTGAAGAAGTTCCAAAACAAGCAGAGGAACAAATAGAGGAAAAAAAAAGCAAAGGAAAAAGAACCAGAAAGAGTCTCTCCACCTCCACCTTTTTCACAGCGTCTTCAGAAAAACAAAATGGACAATCAGTTTGCTCGTTTCTTTGAGGTGTTCAAAAAGCTGCACATCAACATCCCTTTTGCAGAAGCCTTGGAAGAAATGCCCAGTTATGTCAAATTCATAAAAGACATTTTTTCACGAAAATGAAGATTGGGAGATTACGAGATAGTAGCATTGACGGAGGAATACAGCGCCATCATTCAGAGGAAATTTCCCCCGAAGTTGAAAGATCCTGGCAGTTTCACAATCTCATGCACCATTGGAGAACATTATATCGGTAAGGCTTTATGTGATTTAGGTGCAAGTGTTAACTTAATGTTTTTTTCTATTTACAGGAAACTGAAAATTGGAGAGAAGCAACCACCCACCTCAGTTTCTTTGCAACTTTCTGATCGAACGCTCGCATTTCCAAGAGGAGTCATTGAAGATGTGTTCGTCAAAGTTGAAAAACTCATTCTCCCATCAGATTTTATTATACTTGACATGGAAGAAGACAAAGAAGTACCTATCATTCTTGGAAGACCATTCTTGGCTACAGGAAAAAACTGTGATTGATGTGAAAAAAAACTGAGAACTAACCATGAAAGTACAGGACCAAGAAGTTACCTTTAATATTTTCAAAGCGATGAAATTCATGAGCGATGAAAAGGAAGAAGAATGCTTCAGGGTTGATGTTGTTGATAATATCGTTCAGGCTATTGAGCCAAATCCCACGGATACACTTGAAGCTTGCATCACCAACATGATTGACAGCGAGCTAGATGCTGAAATCATGGAATGTATCAACTATCTTGACAAGTCGTTTTGTTTCAAAGTGACACCACCAGTGGAAAGTCTAGAACTACCAAAGAAAGATCGAATCAACCCTTCGATTGAAGAACCACCACAGCTGGAGCTGAAGTTACTATCGATCCATCTCAAGTATGCATTTCATGGAAACTCTTCTGAATTACCTGTAATTATTTCTTCGTCGCTAACATTGGAGCAGGAAGAAAAGTTATTGAGAGTGCTTCGAGAGCACAAGAAGGCCATTGGCTGGACTATAGCAGACATCTGAGGCATTAGTCCATCATTTTGCATGCACAAGATCCTGATGAACAATTGGTACAAACCCACAGTGGAGCATCAACGAAGACTTAATCCAATCAAGAAGGAGGTCTTGAAGAAAGAAATTATCAAATAGTGGATGCTGGCATCATTTACCCCATTTCATACAGCACATGGTGAGTCCTATTGAGTGTATACCAAAGAAATGAGGAATTACTGTTGTCACCAATGAAAAGAATGAGATGATTCCAACAAGAACTGTGTTTGGATGGAGAGTATGCATGGACTACCGGAAACTGAACAAAGTAACACGGAAGGACCATTTTTCGCTGCCCTTTATAATTATATGCTAGACAGACTGGCGAGACATGAGTTCTATTACTTTCTGAATGGATATTCAGGTTACAATCAGATTGTCATCGCCCCAAAAGATCAGAAGAAAACCACATTTACATGTCCCTATGGTACTTTTACTTTCCGCAGAATACCATTTGGATTATGTAATGCCCCTGCAAAATTTCAGCACTGCATGATGGCTATCTTTTCAGACATGCTGGAGCAGAGTATGGAGGTTTCCATGGATGACTTTTTTGTGTTTGGAGACTCTTTTGACCATTGTTTGTAAAATTTGGAACAGATGTTACAAAGGTCTGAAGATACAAACCCGGTACTCAATTGGGAAAAATGCCACTTTATGGTGCAAGAAGGCATCGTTCTTGGACACCGGATCTCACAAAAAGGAATCGAGGTAGATAAAGAAAATATCGAGATAATTGAAAAACTACCTCCACCAAAATCTGTAAATTGGATTCGGAGCTTTCTCGGACATGTTGGCTTTTACAGGAGATTTATCAAAGACTTTTCCAATATTGCTAAACCTTTATGCAATCTTCTCGAGAAGGATGTGCCTTTCAACTTCACCAAAAAAAGCTAGGAAGCTTTCGAGATCTTAAAACAGAAGCTGGTTTATGCCCCCATCATAGTAGCACCAGAATGGACCCTTCCATTTGAATTTATGTGTGATGCCAGTGATTTTGCTGTCGGCGCAGTTTTGGGAAAACGCAAAGCAAAGATTTTCCACACCATTTACTACTCCAGCAGGACTTTGAATGAAGCTCAGCTTAACTACACAAATACTGAAAATGAGTTGCTCGCAGTTGTGTTTGCTTTTGACAAATTTCACTCCTATCTGCTGGGTCCCAAATTGGTGGTCTACACAGATCACTAATCAATCAAATATCTAATCATGAAGAAATATGTCAAACCCAGATTGATTCGTTGGATACTTCTTCTGCAAGAATTCGATATGGAGATTCGAGACAGGAAAGAGACAGAAAACCAAGTGGTAGATCATTTATCGAGGCTCGAGAATGGAGAAATAGCTGGCAAAGAACTGACAATCAAAGAAACTTTTCCAGATGAACAGCTGTTTTTCATGAAACAGCAAGATGCCCCTTCGTATGCAGACTATGTCAACTACAATGTGTCAGGAAAATGGCCGTTGGAATGGACAACTGATGAGCGGAAAATTATTGTACTTGACATATTAATTTTGGAGATTGGAAACTTGAAAGGGCGTTTTGACAAAGTGCAGTTTTGAAAATTCCAGTTTTGCGCATTTGTCATATTTTCGGCATAACTATTTACTCCAATATCGGATTGAGCTGATTCAATTGTCAGATTAAAGAAAACTCAAAGAGTTACAACTTTGAAAGACAAAATATGTTCGAATTCTGAAGATTCATGACCGAAATGGATGAACTATCCAGAAGTGTGTTGTGTGTAATTATTAAAGTAATTTTCAATCATTTTCAAAGCAAAAAATAAATTAAGAAATAAATAATAAAAATTATCAAATCATCACCAAGCATGATAAGCAATTAAAAATGGATTTGGTGGAGTAATTAGTGAAGCAATTAATAATGGATTTGGTGGAGAATTTGATGGAGGCAAAATTTTGCTTATAAATACCAAGTCATTTCATTGTAAATTCATAATTTCTTCTTTGAAATTCCTAAAGAATAAATAAGAAGATTGTATCTTGTTTGTTATTTACAGCTTTCAATAATTTATTTCCGCTTTCGCACTTTCTTTTCTTTACTTTCAGTTTTTACTTTCGGCAATTTACTTTTACCCACAATACTTTTCTTTCTTTACTTTTTCAGTTTTTACATTTCAAGCAATGAGGAGGTAATTCCCCCTTGCTGGGGTGAAAGGTAAAGCTTTTATTATTGCTATTTAGATTAATCTCCCTTAATTATAATATATACGCTATTTAAAACCTGACTTAATGAGGATACCGCTATATTGGTCGGTTGGTAATTAATTATAAATTGGTTTTAACCTGACTAAGTATGGATACCGCCTGGTTGGTCGGTTGGTAATTAATTATTAATTTGACTTAATCAGGATACCGCCTATATGTTTGGTTGCTAATTATTACGCAAAGTTAATATATATATTAAGGGAGATATCTAAAAGTAGTAATAAAAGTTGATCCTCTAACCCCAGCATTTTCTTTTATTGTACTTTACTTTATTTAATTTTCAGCAATTTACTATTCAGTATTTAATTTTCAACAATTTATTTTATGTCTTTTATTTTATTTAAATTTTTACTACCCATAAATATGTGTCGTAACTAAGCCAGTTATCTGGGGTTGTGATGAAATCCAACATCACCGGTTTATAAGGGGTTAGATTATAGTTTGGGTAATATAAAGATTTATTTATTAAGTCTTAATCTTAATGCTTTTTATTAACTGGCCATTAATAAAATTGATTTAGTAAACTTAAAATGAACTTGGAAAATGGATATTAGGTTTAAGACCCTAGACTCAATAGCCCACGATCTTCCTTGAGGATAGATAACCCATTAATAGATTTCCTTACAGGATAGGAATATACCTGTCGGGCAGGGTTAGCCATAATTGGAACTTAACCTTAATGAATCTAGGTAATTTGGTTGACATAGACATATGGTTCAATTGGGTTATATTGGGTATTTGTAATTGACCATCGGAAGAGGCTTTTACATAATTTAGTGTTCCAGGTTAGTAAATCAATATATTACCCATCTATATGATAACCACTTCATCTTTAAATAATATTGGAATAAATCACAACCCTGGATAGTTTATAAAATTTGAATTTCTCTTCAGTTTACCTTCGCGCAATTTTTATTTATTTATTTTTATGTTTAATTGTTAAAATCACCATTCCAATAAAAATAATCAATCTGTTAGATAATAGTAATCATTTGGCCTCATAAATTAATAGCATAGGTATTAAGTCCTCATGGGATCGATACTTTTTATACTACTTGAACGATACGTGCACTTGCGTTATACGCATGTGTAAGCACCGGTCAAGTTTTTGGCGCCGTTGCCGGGGACTTTAGTTATCTTTTACTATTAGTTTAGGGGTTAGATACGTTACTTGTGTCTCCTTGTGTTTCAGGTTTTCAGACACTACATGAGACGAACTAGAAGCTTTGAAATCCGACCGCTTGACCCCGAAATTGAAAGAACCATTAGATAATTGAGAATGGAAAGGCGAGAAGGCCATGAAGCAATCGTCAACGTGGAACCTGAACATTTGAAGGTTGCAACACCAATTCCCATTCGAGATAGAACCATTTCGGCGGTTGACGGATTCATTTCATGTATTGTACTTCCTCCCTTACCAATAAATGCATGTGACATCAAAATATGCATGCATCCAGATGATTCAGCAGTCAGTTCAGTTTGGGGGGAATGCAACTGAAGATCCTAATGCCCACATCAGCAACTTCCTGGAAGTTTGTGACACTTTCAACTACAACCGAGGAGCTGAAGAAGCAATGAGACTGCAAGTTTTTCCCTATTCCCTGAAAGACAACGCTAAGGCTTGGCTACATTCATTACCAGCAGGTTCCATTATAACATGGAACAATCTAGCCACCAAATTCCTTGCAAAGTACTTTCCACCAGCCAGAACAACAAAACTGAGGAATGACATCACACCTTTTGTACAACTTGACTCAAAGACTCTCTACGAAGCTTGGGAAAGGTACAAAGATTTACTCCGGAAATGTCCTCACCATGAGATTCCAAGATGGTTTCAAGTCCAAACTTTCTATAACGGACTTTCTGGACTGATGAGAACCACAATTGATGCTGTTACTGGAGGAGCACTAATGGCAAAAGGAGAAGATCAAGCCTGGGAACTAATCAAAAAAATTGCCAACAACAATTCCTTGTGGCCAACCGAAATGAGCATGATCCAGAAAATTACAGGAATTTATGAAGTTTGAGCAAACACAGCAGTCAGTACCAAGCTGGATCAGATATGCAAATTCATGCAGACTCTCAGCACCCAAAGCACTATTGGAGCCTCTAGTTAACATATGGAGGAGCATCACACCCAACCCAACCTGAAGAGATGGTGAATTATGTCAACAATTTCAACAGACATGGGAACAATCCATCTTCCAACACCTATAAATTAGGGTGGAGGAATCATCCCAACTTTTCATGGAGCAACAAACCTGGGCAAAAGAAACAATCCACCAGTATTCCAACAGCAAAACTATCCACCACCTGGATTCCAGCAAGAACAAAGGCCATGAATCTGAGAATGAACCAGAAATGAAAGAATGGATTGTAGCGATGTTCAAAAAACAACAAGCAGCATATGATGCTATTTTTCAAAGCCAATCAGCTTCTATCAAAGCACTGGAGAATCAAATTGGAAAACTGGCCAATGCTCAGAGCTACAGACCGCCAAGAAATCTTCCCAGCAATACAGAACCAAATCCAAGGAACCAAAGGAATGAGCAATGTCAAGCCATTACTTTGAAATGCGGTACTGAAATCAACAAAGATATTGGAGTCAATACAATTTTTAAGGAAATTCCAAAAGAAAATAGCAACAGATGGAGGAAAAAGAAGCAAAGGAAAAAGAACCAGAACAGATCACTGCACCTTCACTTTTTCCTCAGCGTCTTCAGAAAAAAAAAAAACTGGACAAGCAGTTTGCTCGTTTC
Organism: Zanthoxylum bungeanum; assembly: GCA_019454045.1. NCBI lineage: Eukaryota > Viridiplantae > Streptophyta > Magnoliopsida > Sapindales > Rutaceae > Zanthoxylum > Zanthoxylum bungeanum. The sequence goes on along the minus strand of SKCR01029576.1, from coordinate 64,134 downwards.
TTTGAGGTATTCAAAAGGCTGCACATCAACATCCCATTTGCAGAAACCTTGGAAGAAATGCCCGGCTATGTCAAATTCATGAAAACATTCTTTCACGAAAACGGAGTTTAGGAGACTACGAGACAGTAGCTTTCCCAGAAGAATGCAGTGCCATCATTCAGAGGAAACATCCCCCGAAGTTGAAAGATCCTGGCAGTTTCACAGTTCCATGCACAATTGGAGAACATTATATCGGTAAGACTTTATGTGATTTAGGTGCTAGTGTTAACTTATGCCTTTTTCTATTTTCAAGAAACTGCAAATTAGAGATGCAATGCCTACTTCTATCTTATTTTGCAACTTACTGATCGAACACTCACATTTCCGAGGGGTGTTGTTGAAGATGTGCTCGTTAAAGTCGACAAACTCATTCTACTAGCTGATTTCATTATCCTTGACTTGGAAGAAGATAAAGAAGTACCTATTATCCTTGGGAGACCATTATTGGCTACAGGTAAAACTGTGATTGATGTACAAAAATGAGAACTAAACATGAAAGTGCAGGACCAAGAAGTTACCTTTAATGTTTTCAAAGTGATGAAATTCCCGAGCGATGAAAAGGAAGAGGAATGCTCCAGGGTTGATGTTGTTGATAGTATCGTTTAGGATATTGATTCAAATCCCATAGACAAACTTGAAGCTTGCATCACCAATATGACTGATAGCGAGCTTGATGCTGAAATCATGGAATGTATCAACTATCTTGACAAGCCGTTTCATTTCAAAGTAACACCACCAGTGGAAAGTCTGGAACTTCCGAAGAAAGATCAAATCAAGCCTTTGATTAAAGAACCACCACAGTTAGAGCTGAAATTACTTTCGAACCATCTTAGGTATTCATTTTTTGGAAACTCTTCTAAATTACCTGTGATTATTTCTTCGTCACTAACATTGGAACAAGAAGAAAAGTTATTGAGAGTACTCCGAGAGCACAAGAAAGCCATTGGCTGGACTATAGCAGACATTCGAGGCATTAGTCCATCATTTTACATGCACAAGATCTTGATGAACGATGAGTACAAACCCACAGTTGAGCATCAACGGAGACTTAATCTAATTATGAAGGAGGTCGTAAAGAAAGAAATCATCAAATGGTTGGATGCTGGAATCATTTACCCCATCTCAGACAACACATGGGTGAGTCATATGCATTATGTACTGAAAAAAAGAGGAATTACTGTAGTCACCAATGAAAAGAACGAGTTGATTCCAACAAGAACCGTTACTGGATGGAGAGTATGCATGGATTACCAGAAGCTGAACAAAACAACAATGAAGTACCATCTTCCACTGTCATTCAATGATCAGATGCTGGACAAACTGGCGCGGCATGAGTTCTATTACTTTCTGAATGGTTATTCAGGTTACAATCAGATTTCCATCGCCCCAGAATATTAGGAGAAAACCACTTTTACATGTCCGTATGGTACTTTTGCTTTCCGCAGGTTGCCATTTGGACTATGTAATGCCCCTGTCACATTTCAGCGTTGCATGATGGCCATTTTCTCAGATAGGCTGGAGTAGAGTATGGAGGTTTTCATGAATGACTTTTCTGTGTTTGGAGACTCTTTTGACCATTGTTTGCAAAATCTGGAACAGGTTTTACAAAGGTGTGAAGATACAAACCTGGTACTCAATTGGGAGAAATGCCACTTTATGGTGCAGGAAGGCATTGTTCTTGGACACCGGATCTCACAAATAGGAATCGAGGTAGACAAAGTAAAGATCGAGATAATTGAAAAACTACCTCCACTAACATCTTTCAAAGGGATTTGGAGCTTTCTCGGACATGCTGGTTTTTTACAGGAGATTTATTAAAGGCTTTTCCAAGATTGATAAACCTTTGTGCAATCTTTTGGAAAAGGATGTGCCTTTCATCTTTACCAAAGAATGCTAGGAAGCCTTTGAGATCCTAAAATAGAAGCTGGTTTCCACCCCCATCATAGTAGCACCAGACTGGACTCTTCCATTTGAAGTGATGTGCGATGCTAGTGATTTTACTATAGGAGCAGTTTTGGGACAACACAAAGCAAAGATTTTCCATACCATTTACTACTCCAGAAGAACTTTGAATGAAGCTAAGCTCAACTACACAACCACTGAAAAGGAGTTGCTCGCAGTTATGTTCGCTTTTGATAAATTCTGATCCTATCTGTTGGCTCCCAAAGTGGTAGTCTACACAGATCATTCAACAATCAAATATCTGATCACGAAGAAAGATGCCAAACCCAGATTGATCCGTTGGATACTTCTCTGCAAGAATTCGATGTGGAGATTCAAGACAGGAAAGGGACAGAAAACCATGTGGCAGATCACTTATCGAGGCTTGAGAATGGCGAAACATCGATTAATTATAATTTCATTAATATCGAATATTTAATTTTACCGTTAATTCTAAATTAATCGTTATCTCTCTTTAAATGATATTTTATCCCAGATAAAATATCTCCGCAATTATCCCAGATTAATTTTCTCTCTGATCTAATTAATCCCAGATCAATTAAAAGTGCGAGTCATACATCATCGGTGAATTTTGGGAAGTGACCCATGAGATCCCTGGATATGCTGGCAGTAAATTCGGTCGTCGGACTATCCGAACATGTAAGTCCCAAGTACTACGTTTGTACCGATTTACAAAACAAGGTTGGCCTCTAGCAAAGCGCCATGCCTACCCAAATCTCCAGAAATATCCTTACAGGAATAAGGATCTATATTAGGCGTAGTATACGAGTATATACATATTTCGATCCAGCATCTGACAATCAAATGCAAGGCATGGGCTGGTACAATGTCTGCCCCGTACGATGCATATATATCGGATCACTAGCAAACTAGTCTCTTTATTATCGGATAATCATGACCAAGTCATATTATCCCGACGGTTGCAACCTTTTTAAAGAACCAGTTATGGATCCCTCTGCGATCATCATCTCCATATGACTGGAGTGACACTTCCGTCTCGACATCACACCCAACACACTACGATTCTCAATATACCCAGCATTGGCGTACACAGAACCTGTTAAAGCCCTGGACGACCGTAACCAAAGTATATTGATTATCGCAAGTATTAGCGGTGCAAGTCTCAGGTTAAGACCAAATACACCTACCCTGATTTCGGATTTCCATAGACACATAGTCATACTACCAATGGAATTCCGATGGGTCTATCCATAGTGAAGTTGTTTCCCGTACCATCGGTAAAACATAACCTTCTATCACACTTGCATGAGTATCCTATACCCAAATATATGAGAACTATGATGTTGTGCCCTCACAACGCGCACAAGTGTAATACTAGTCTTTTACATTTTTATCGATGTCCAATCTCGATAATACTCTGACTAGAGATATTAAATGATTTATCCTTCGTGAATTGACACTGTCTCATATCATTCTCAATCCAGGAACAAATCATAAGGACCTCTCATCATTTATACATCTAGGTGATCTAATCACAAATGATAAGAGTGTAATCTCTTTTGTCACATAGTTAATTTGTACAACAACACCATGATCTGTACAAATAGTGACGTTATTGGTCATAATTGTCCAACAATCTCCCACTTGGCCTATAACCAGTCACTCGAGTGTCTACCACCCGAACAATGTACGGTTCGCTCAAATTGCTGAGAAAAGGTTTTTGTCTGCGGATTTACATGGTTATCGTCTGATACGATTTATACGATCATCACATTGCCACAATGTATTATCTGAATGAATCAGATGAATTATCGAAGTATTTATCTGGATCGTTGATGACACCATTAATTATTTAGCATGTGTTGTAGCCTAGCTCAGCAGCTAACAGAATTATATCTAATCTAATTAGATTTATTACGACCTAAATGGCTTCTATCGCTGCCTTAGCTGCAGCAATAACCCGCATTTGTTATTTATTCGGTAACAGTATCTTGCGTGGAAGATTTCTAGCTCACTGTTCCATTATTCAAACTGTATGGTACCTTTTTATCGGTTTGGAAACTTGCAGTAGTGATCCTAGTCACTTCAAGTTCTCCTTCTCCTTCTCCAAATACTAAGACAGCATTTTTATATCTCTAAGATACTAACGGATGTTCTTAACATCAATCCAGTGACTATCACTTGGATTGGCCTGTCTGTGAATACATATGCTCAAAGCGTATGAGACACCAGGTCGCATACATTTTCAATGTACGATTTCTCGGAGAGTTTCATGAAAGCCAAGCTTTCACGATTGTTATTTTGGGAATATCATTTCCAAGAAATGACATATATTATCATTATTTATAGGACAACCACTGTCAGTGCACTCCCACTAACCTCCTTATATACACAAGAATCATTTTCTTTTTGAATTAAATCATAAACCATTATGATTACATCAAAACGGTGATTCCAAGAACCTATGCTTGCTTCAATCCAACATGGATCGAATAACCTGCAAACCTTGTTTGCTTGTTATGGTACGATAAAACCGCCAGGATGTTATAAACATCCTCCAAAAGGTTTCCTTTTCAGGAAAGCGATTTTCCCGTTAAGCTGACATATTTCATAAATGAAACATGCAGCTTTAGCAAGCAATATCCAAATGGATATACCAGGGTAACAAGTAAAAGGTTTCGTCGTAATCAACACAATGTTGATAACGATAGCTTTCCGCCACAAGCCTAGCTTTGTACGTCGGTATATTGCCATCCATGTATGTCTTCTTTGAAGACTTATATAGTATATGTAGGCACAATGCCTTGCGGTACATCAACTAGTGTCCAAACTTGGTGATATACATGGAATCCATTTCGGACTCATGGTACTTTTCCATAATGGGGAGTCGATACCTTGTATCACTTCCTCATACGTAGTCAGTTGGTATACCTCAAAAGATAGACATCTTTACGAGGTGAGATCAGAAACCCATACCCCAGGTTATTTTCTGAATCTCTCTGACTTACGCGGTTCTTGTGCATTCGAAGATTAATAGTATAGTTTCATCCTTGATGAACTATTTATGTTCCAATAGGAATCGGTGCCTGGAATAGTATTACTCCGATTTTCATCGAGTTTTACTATCCTCCCACTTACCACTGCATATCGGTATTCCTTTTAGGAAAACCGCATGGCGAGCAACAATTGGATTATTCTCAAGTGAGTTCTATAAGTACTATACTTATGGTATCCCTATGATAACCTATAATTGGCACTTATCCAATTTGGGTTTTAGTTTGGTATCATCCAAACGTATGCCTAGCATTCCCAAATGTTCAGGAATGTGAAAACCTAGTTTCTTTCCTGTTCATATCTGATATGAAATCTGTCAAATAGATTTTATGGAACCTTATTCTAAATAAGTTTTGCACTGTTTAAAGCTTATCCGTTGAAGGAAATGGTAGCTCAGAGCGACTCATGATTAACCTTATCATGTCCAACAAAATTCGGTTACTCGGTTCGGACACACCGTTGAATTTACGTGTTCCGGGAGGAGTCCTCATTTGAAAGAATACTATTCTCTTTCAAGTATACGAGAAACTTATTGCTTAAGTATTTTCCATCTCGGTCTTACCATGACGGTTTAATACTTTAGCCGATCTGTTTGTCTATTTTGTGTCGAAACTATAAAACTTTCTGATTTGTGTTCTTCGAAAGAGACACATGACCATAACGCGATGCCACATCCATATAGGTCACGAAACATTCATATTCACATCTAGCCTAGCTAGACATGGGCCCACTTGCTTAACTATGACCTAGGGCTTACCATTCGGTGGCATTTTCACTTTTACCAAGTAAATAGTGTTTTATGCATTTTGCCCAATAAACTAGATTCGTAGACTTTATTTGAATGGAATCAAAACAGTCCTAGTACCCACTCTTCAAAAGTGTGGATATACGATTCCTATTTAATTTTATCCCAGACAACAATGCCACAAGTTGTTTCTTCTAATCAAATCAGTTTGAGCTATTTGTTTGTCATGTTATACATTTGAGATTTATTTATATTCAAAATATAAATATGTTATTCACATCTAATGTGTTTATCTCAGTATCATCTTTGTATAATAAAACACTTTAGGGTTCTAAAATATAAAGGTTCACCCGCAGCGGGTTAAACACTGATATAGAGATAATGTATCTAGTCAAACTACTTACATTATAACAGTTTCCTATTTCAGGTACACACCTAAAGGTATTTCATAAACTTAGGTATTTACGGGTAAAACAACGACTTTCGTCCCGTTTCCAATTCGCAGATAAATCTCTATTGAAGTCAATATCCTATTCAAAACAGATTCTGAACATCAATACATATATTTATGTATCACACTAAGTATTTAAAATCTAATTTTAATACTAGTATTGAATACATATTTATGACAAATATATTTGAAGTCAGAGCCTTGCTCGTCTTCTATTCCTTCATGTCTGCTTTGTCCAAACGGCAGTCACGCTTCCGCGATCACGTTTGCCACATTTAAGCAGACATTTTGAGATATATCCTTTATCTTCCCAGAAGATTATAATGATTTTGCCTTTGCCTATTTTCCACATTCCATAAGCCTTTGGCCAAGCCTCAGGTTCCTAGAATATCGAAGTAAGGTGCGCCTTGCGCTACTTGCCTAATTGCAAACTTTGACTTTATCTCCTTGAGAATAGTCATTAATTCCCCAAGAATTATTATTGCAATTTAGTATTTCTGAGATCTAATATAGATCTTTAAAGATCCTTCAATTTCATTATCATACTTTAAGGATCTAATCGTTATTTCTGATTAAGAAATTAAGGAGTCTACTGCGGCAAGCTTAATGGATTAAGCACTAAAGTTATCATTGCATGATCTTCCAAAGATTATGCTCTACTGTTTGCTTAACTCCGGGCTTAGGCTTAATATGTTATTTTATCAAATAAAGTAACTTATTATTTTCCAGGACCATCCTGAAATATTATTCCCAATTTGAAAAATAAACCATTTAAATACATTTTCCCTAGGATTATGTTTTAAATGTCAATCTTTCAATTTTATCTTGATTCTAATAGTCCAAATATTTAATAAACGATTTAGGTACTTTTTTTATAATGATTATTATAGTCCAACTATATTAATCAATTATAATGAGATGTTTGAATATAGTCCAACTATTTATTAAAACAACAATTTAATATTAGTCCAACTAACATTTAATTGACGAAATATTTGACGAATGATATTTGAGCGCGTATGGCGAGTAACTGAACGAATATTGCAAATTCAATTCTTGCCTCCCACTATTTTTCAGCGAGCCTCTAACCCTCTGTCGAGTACTCGGGAAATCGTGTTTCCTAGTGGGCTAGGATCCCGTTAAATATCACACAATCTTGAATTTGGCTAACAAATTGTATGATATTTAACTAGGTAGATCTCTAAGATCGATTGGATCCAATCTAATTCCTAGATCTGGTAGGGGACATCCAAGTCCGAAACATATATCTCATATATGCCAATATATTGCCTAACCTTTTTCCTCTGAATCAACTAAGCCTTGGCTTTGGCACAACAAACTTAGTGATCCCAGTCAAGCGCGACCCATTGACCATTGAAAGCTTCGTAATCAATGTCGATGGACAAGAAGTGGTCTTGACTTTGGCCAACAACCACAACTTGGACAAGACACCGATATGGAACAAAGCTCTCGTGATTCAAACACATCCTCGATGGACAAAGGCCTTGACTTTGGCCAACAAGCCAATGTCAGTCTCGGATCTTGAGTAAGAATCACTCAATGGAAGGAAAAACGCTTAATATTGAGCGAGGGTTTTTTGCGTGCAAATTGGCAACCAATTTATTATCTTTGTTAAGGTCTCATCATCATACACCCTTAACATGCATTCTAAACACATAATAAAGTGCATATGAAAAATGATAATGATATACGGATGGATACTTTACACATTGATCCTAGATCAAATCTCTCTCTTTCTCTCTCTCAAGCTAGCACATGTATTACTTCTACCCGTTACACTACACTTCTAAAGAAACCTCATTTACATTGAGGGGAATAGGTGAGAAGAGAATACAAATAATAAGGAGGTAATAAGGCTGGACACACAGGTCCAATTAATAAATCAAATTTATTACAACAATTTCTAAAATTGCCCCACCCATCTAATATTCATCTGATATACATTATTCATGCATCGTAACCATTTATTCACACAAGCATGTTATCAATCAATCTAATCAAATTAATTAATCTGATAATTAGTGATCATCCAATGTTCAAACAACGATTTGATTTTGTTCGAGTCAAACTCGTTCTGCGAATAAGTACTCAAAATATGAATTCTCGAATTAAATTAAACTACAACATTAAATCTAATTTAATATACATTTAATACTAATTCACATATTTAATTCCAAATTAAATACTACACTTTATTTAATGAACCTTTTACGACTTAAATTCCAAATTTAATCGTTACGGGTCTCAAAGCCCGATTAACGTCCAACGTCAATTTATTTAAAGTCCAATTGGCTTTTAATTAATTTCTCAAGGCGTGGACTTTTGGTCAACTCGGGTCAAACCGATAACCAAAGTCCAATCCTGGAATTACCCCATAAGCCTAGAAATCAATCTTGGCCCATTAGGCCCAATTAAACTTTAAAGGTCCATTAGTCGCATTTGGGCTTTATGGAGGCGGTTTTGGGCCCATTTGGATCCAATCCAATTTGCCTTAACCCAACTTAGTACAACTAAGCCCAATAAGCCCAATAACAACATAACAAGTCCAAATCCAATTTAGGCCCAATTCAATTAAATCACAAAAACCCAATTTCACAATTTAATTTCATAAAGTGTATTACATAATTAATTACCCAAATCAATATTTCCAAAATTGGAATTAGCCTAATTAATCATGCACTTTAACATTAAATCATGTCCAACACAATTTAATTAAAATCAAACCCAATACATGCACTTGAAGTCTCGACAATTAGGAGGATTTTATGTTCAATTTCAAATCCAATCCAACATTAAATCAACATTCCAATTGATTTCCAACACATCCAATGAATTAAAAATCAAAATTCCAAGACATCAAAATAGGGCATAACTTTCGGCCAACACCAAAAAAAATTGGGGAAATTTGTTCCAAACACAATTTCTTAAACTTGATTCAATAAATCATCCACAAAATATCAATTAAGCATATTAAATCATCCAATTTCATTATTCATGCTCAAAATCAATTTTACCTAAATTTTAACACTAAGTTTGTTTCATGTTTTTCAATCGCTCTGATACCAATTGTTGGAGTTTCTAGGCCCGAGGATCGAATCAAAAGCATACAAACATGTGTGAATATAATGAGGGAGTTACGGAGTACTCACATCGATCGGTTGAGCGACGCGGAAGGCAACAAAAACTTCACTTTCTGCCCTTGGACTGCTCACGGCAGTGAGCACTGTCACAGCTCACTGTTTCGGCCATTGGAGGTCTTCGTCAAGCTCCAAGCTTCGTCGAACGATTCCAGGCTCGTATGTGGACTTCCCTATCACCTTCGCATGTCTCTCGGAGTGCTAGCTCTCAAGAAATTTGCCACAAATTTCCCCACTTTTGCTTCCCTTCTCACGGTTTTTCCAAGCAAACCAGTGAAGAAATGGCAGTGAACTACCGAGAGAGAGATAGGAGTTTTTGAGGAAGAAAGAGTTGTGTGAGAGAGATGAAAAAGTGTAATGATAAATTGATTTCTAAAATCTATTTACCATATACCACTTTTGATTTACAAAAATCAAGCAATTAATGCTTTCAATCAACTCACATCAAGTCACATCAATCAATCAAGTTGTCAAGTCACATCACTGAAAGTGACAATTGATTTGACACTTGATGCGACTAATGATTTGACGCTTGATTTGACTTGCGTGCCGCACTCGAATTCGAAATACGAATGCACTCGTAAATAATCCCGGGCTCGGGTTCGCTAATTCCAAATTAACGAATTTTCCGTTGCGACGTAATTAAATGATCACGCCTAGCGAAATCACTATTAACGTCGCTAACGAATTAATTCTAAATTAATTCGTTTGCCCAAATTAAAATCTTATTTTATTTCCGCGATGAAATCTAATTTCATTTAATATATCGAATATATTAATTTACCGATTAATTCTAAATTAATCGTTATCTCTCTTTAAATGATATTTTATCCCAGATAAAATATCTCCGCAATTAATCCCAGATTAATTTTCTCTCTCATCTAATTAATCCCAGATCAATTAAAAGTGCGAGTCATACGTCATCGGTGAATCTTTGGGAAGTGACCCATGAGATCCCCGGATATGTTGGCAGAAAATTTGGTTGTCGGACTATCCGAACACGTAAGTACCAAGTACTACGTTTGTACCGATTTACAAGACAATGTTGGCCTCTAGCAAAGCGCCATGGCTACCCAATTCTCTAGAAATATCCTTACAGGAATAAAGATCTATATCAGGTGTAGTATATGTAGTATTGCGTATTTCGATCCAGCATCTGACGATCACATGCAAGGCCTGGGGCTGGTACAGTGTCTGCCCCGTACGATGCATATATCGGATCACTAGCAACTAGTCTCTTTATTATCGGATAATCATGACCAAGTCATATTATCTCGACGGTTGCAACCTTTTTAGAGAACCAGTTCTGTATCCATGTGCTATCATCATCTCCATATGACTGGAGTGATAGTTCCGTCTCGACATCACACCCAACACACTACGATTCTCAATATACCCAGCATTGGCGTACACAGAACCTGTTAAAGCCCTGGATGACCGCAACCAAAGTATATTTATTGTCGCAAGTATTAGCGGTGCAAGTCTCAGGTTAAGACCAAATACACCTACCCTGATTTCGGATTTCCATAGACACATAGTCATACTACCAATGGAATTCCAAGGGGTCTATCCAGAGCGAAGCTGTTTTCCGTACCATCGGTAAAACACAACCTCCTATTATACTTGTACGAGTATCCTATACCCAAATACATGAGAACTATGCTGTTGTGCCCTCACAACGCGCACAAGTGTAATACTAGTCTTTTACGTATTTATCGATGTTTAATCTCGATAATACTCTGACTAGGGATATTTAATGATTTATCCTTCGTAGATTGATACTGTCTCATATCATTCTCAATCCAGGAACAATTCATAAGGACCTCTCATCATTTATACACCTAGGTGATCTAATCACAAATGATAAGAGTGCAATCTCCTTTGTCACATAGTTAATTTGTACAAAAACACCATGATCTGTACAAATAGTGACGTTGTGGGTCATAATTGTCCAACAATTTCCCACTTGGCCTATAGCCAGTCACTCGAGTGTCTACCACCCGAACTATATACGGTTCGCTCAAATTGCTGAGAAAAGGTTTTCCTCAGCGGATTTAAATGATTATCGTCTGATGCGATTTATATGATCATCACATTGCCACAATGTATGATGCGAACGAATCAGATGATTTATCGAAGTATTTATCTGGATCGTTGATGACACCATTAATTCTTTAGCATGTGTTGTAGCCTAGCTCAGCAGCTAACAGAATTATATCTAATCTAATTAGATTAATTACAACCCAAATGGCTTCTATCGCTGCCTCAGTTGCAGCAATAACCCGCATTTGTTAGTTATTCGGTAATAATATCTTGCGTGGAAGATTTCCAGCTCACTATTTCGTTATTCAAACTGTATAGTATCTTTTTATCGGGGGTGGAAACTTGCAGTAGTGATCCCAGTCACTTCAAGTTCTCCTTCTCCAAGGACTAAGACAGCATCCTTAGATCTCTAAGATACTAACGGATGTTCTTAACATCAATCCAGTGACTATAACTTGGATTGGCCTGTCTGTGAATCCATATGCTCAAAGTAATGAGACACCAGGTCGCATACATTTTCAATGTATGATTTCGCGGAGAGTTTCATGAAAGCCATGCTTTCACCGATTATTTTTTTGGGAATATCATTTCCAAGAAATGATATATATTATCATTATTTATAGGACTGCCACTGTCAGTTCTCTCCCACTAACCTCCTTATATACACAAAAATCATTTTCGTTTTGAATTAAATCATAAACCATTATGATTTCATCAAAACGGTGATTCCAAGAACCTATGCTTGCTTCAATCCAAACATGGATCGAATAACCTGAAAACCTTGTTTGCTTGTTATGATATGATAAAACTGCCAGGATGTTATAAACATCCTCCAAAAGGTTTCCTTTTCAGGAAATTGATTTTCCCGTTAAGCTGACATATTTCATAAATGAAACATGCAGCTTTAGCAAGCATTATCCAAATGGATATACTAGGGCAACAAGTAAAAGGTTTCATCGTAATCAACACAATATTGATAACGATAGCTTTCCGCCACAAGCCTAGCTTTGTACGTCGGTATGTTGACATCCATGTATGTCTTCCTTGAAGACTTATATAGTATTTGTCGGCACAATGCCTTGCGGTATATCAACTAGTGTCCAAACTTGGTTGATATACATGGAATCCATTTCGGACTCATGGCACTTTGCCATAATGGGGAGTCGATACCTTGTATCACTTCCTCATACGTAGTCAGTTGGTGTAAATCAAAAGATAGACATCTTTATGAGGTGAGATCAGAAACCCATACCCCAGGTTGTTTTCTTGTGTATTCGAAGATTAATAGTATAGTTTCATCTTTGATGAACTATTTATGTTCCAATAGGAATCAGTGCCTGGAATAGTATTACTCCAATTTTCATCGAGTTTTACTATCCCTCCACTTACCACTGCATATCGGTATTCCTCTTTGGAAAATCGCATGGCGAGCAACAATTGGATTGTTCTCAAGTGAGTTCTATAAGTACTATATTTATGGTATCCTTAGGATAACCTATAATTGGCACTTATCCAATTTGGGTTTTAGTTTGGTATCATCCAAACATATGCCTAGCATTCCCAAATGTTCAGGAATGTGAAAACCTAGTTTCTTTCCTGTTCATATCTGATATTAAATCTGTCAAATAGATTTTATGGAACCTTATTCTAAATAAGTTATGCACTGTTTAAAGCTTAACCGTTGAAGGAAATGGTAGCTCAGAGCGACTCATGATTAACCTTATCATGTCCAACAAAATTCGGTTACTCGGTTCGGACACACCGTCGAATTGACGTGTTCCGGGAGGAGTCCTCATTTGAAAGAATATTATACTCTTTCAAGTATATGAGAAAATTTTTGCTTAAGTATTTTCCATCTCGGTCTTACCGTGACAGTTTAATACTTTAGCCGATCTGTTTGTCTATTTCGTGTCGAAACTGTAAAATTTTCTGATTTCTGTTCTTCGAAAGAGACACATGACCATAACGCGATGCCACATCCATATAGGTCACGAAACATTCATATTCACATCTAGCCTAGCTAGACATGGGCCCACTTGCTTAACTATGACCTAGGGCTTACAGATAGGTGGCATTTTCACTTTTACCAAGTAAATGGTGTTTTAGGCACTTTACCCAATAAACTAGATACGTAGACTTTATTTGAATGGAATCAAAACAGTCATAGTACCCACTCTTCAAAAGTGTGGATATACGATTCATGTTTAATTGTGTCCCAGACAACAATGCCACAATTTGTTTCTTCTGATCAAATCAGTTTGAGCTATTTGTTTGTCATGTTATACATTTGATATTTATATATATTCAAAATATAAATTCTATTATTCACATCTAATATGTTTATCTCAATATCATCTTTATATAATAAAACACTTTAGTGTTCTAAAATATAAAGGTTCACCCGCAGCGGGTTAAACACTGATATAGAGATAATGTATCTAGTCAAACTACTTACATTATAATAGTTTCCTATTTCAGGTACACACCCAAAGGTAGTTCCTAAACTTAGGTATCTACGGATAAAACAGCGACTTTCGTCTCGTTTCCAATTCGCAGATAAATCTCTATTGAAGTCAATATCCTATTCAAAACAGATTCTGAACATCAATACATATATTTATGTATCACACTAAGTATTTAAAATCTAATTTTAATACTGGTATTGAATACATATTTATGACAAACATATTTGAAGTCAGAGCCTTCTTCGTCTTCTATTCCTTCATGTCTGCTTTGTCCAAACGGCAGTCACGCTTCTGCGATCCCGTTTGCCACATTTAAACAGACATTTTGGGATATGTCCTTTATCTTCCCAGAAGATTATAATGATTTTTCCTTTGCCTATTTTCCACATTCCAGAAGCCTTTGTCCAATCCTCGGGTTCCTAGAATATCGAAGTAAGGTGCGCCTTGCGCTACTTTCCTAATTGCAAACTTTGACTTTATCTCTTTGAGAATAATCATTAATTCTCCAAGAATTATTATTGCAATTTAGTATTTCTGAGATCTAATATAGATATTTGAAGATCCTTCAATTTCATTATCATACTTTAAGGATCTAATCCCTATCAACTTTTATTATAATGATTATTATAGTCCAACTATATTAATCAATTATAATTGAAATGTTTGAATATAGTCAAACTATTTATTAAAACAACAATTTAAATATTAGTCCAACTAACATTTAATTGACGAAATATTTGGCGAATGATATTTGAGCGCCTATGGCGTGTAATTGAACGAATATTGCAAATTCAATTCTTGCCTCCCACTATTTTTCGGCGAGCCTCTAACCCTCTGTCGAGTACTCGGGGAACCGTGTTTCCTAGTGGGCTAGGATCCCGTTAAATATCACACAATCTTGACTTTGGCCAACAAATTGTATGATAATTAACTAGGTAGATCTCTAAGATCGATTGGATCCAATCCAATTCCTAGATCCGGTAGGGGGACATCCAAGTCCGAAACATATATCTCATATATGCCAGTATATTGCCTAACCTTTTTCCTCTAAATCAACTAAGCATTGGCTTTGGCACAACAAACTTAGTGATCCCAGTCAAGCGCGACCCATTGACCATGGAATTAAACTTTTAATTCACTGCACACATATTTTGATATGTTATCTGACTTGAATCTTGGTTGCAGTTATTCTAGAATATGTTCTAGATACTATTAGACTAAGATATTATTAGATTGGTCTAAACCATCGGGAACTGTTGTTCCGATTTTCTTCAAAAATCGAGATGGTTAATGACTTAGTTTCTAAGTCATGATAGATAATCTAGATAGATATCCCTTTTAGGATATAATACTTTTGAGAGAATAGTTTCTTATGCAGTAAGAATTGACTTGAATTAGTTCATGTCTCGAGATTCTTGACTGGCATTAAGAAAGCCTCATTAGGTATTTGTTTATCTAGTAATGACGTTTCTTAACTTTAATGACCTTTAGAGGCAATGTGTCTGACACAATTTGCTAATAAGTTATTTGCAATTGTTATGAATAGTTGAATGAAAATAGTAAAGCGTATAGTTGTGTATAGAAAATATTGATTTTCACAATACTACAGCTATATGTATTGGATACCAAATCTCCCGTCTAGTTATTTAAAAATATTAGTTAATGATTATTTTAATATTTGATATCATAACTTGCAACTATTGGATAGTTACTTATTCTTTATAAACAGTTGTTATATATTTTAAATATAACTAGTAGTGTCATTGACGTAGAGATAAACATTAAGAAAAATTATTTGGTAAAATAAATAATTTAGAACGGTGCTTTATGAGTTTAATCACTTAAGCATTATATGCTTATTCCGTATGGTAAATGATGGTTTGATATGAGATCACACCACACATCCTTATCCATTTAATGAATATTATATTCAGGAAGGTGATTAAGATCTCGTTTAACCAATGATTGTCATTGGACCACCAGATTTATTAAAATGATACATTAGATGTATGTAGTTTAATAAATAATAATTGTTTAAGATAGTTTTCTTTATTTCATAACTTAGTTAATGAATTGTCATAATTTAGTTATGTGTTTCTGAAGGAACACATATTGAACGTCTTGAAATGATCAAGAACTTTCAATCTGTTCTAATGAAATGCAGATTGAACATATTTGACTGGTTCAGATATATTCAATCTGAAGTTTTGAAATCATGATCCTTAAAATTCATAACAAGTCTTTGAATTGTTCAAAGATCTTTGATACGATCAAACATAGAAATTTAAAGCAATTAGTTCTAAGGTTATTCAGTGAATATGATTCATATTCAATGTTATTCTTTCATGATTCCATCTTGATGGAATTGAGTAGTGGGAGCAGTCGAATCTTATATGATTTGATTCGTTTGATATTGAATGTTACTGAATTAGTTTCAATACTCTTGGGGATATGCTCCAGTAACACTAGTTCATTCTTTTAATTTAGGTTCCATTAATTTCCACAGTTACATATATGATATGTATAGGTAGAAAATCTGAATCTTGAAAAGTTTGAGATTTGAATCTTTCTTTTATATAATAGTTATATAATGGAAATTACTTACACCTCGGAGGTATAAGTAAAAGTTTATCATTTATTATATTTTATAGAATATTGTATTCTATTTAATAAAATATATTTCCTACGATCCTAAGTAATAAAATCAATTTATTATTTGGTGTGTAACATCAGATGTTAATTATTATAGAAAAAGACTTGACTTATTGAAGTCAAATGTGAGAATGATAAACTATAATTGGAACTACGTAATTAATAAGATGAAACAACCCTTATAGATCTTCCGTACAAGTCCAATAGGATAACAAAATCATTTACGAGTATTTGATACTTAATTGTTCTGTTGATTTATTGTTGAAGAAAATTATCATATAACTTATAATGGAAGCGATATTTGATATCGATTCTGGAAGTTCACCATTGAACCATAGATCTAAGATTGTTCATAGCTTACTACGATCAAGTTTTGAACTTGATTAAGCTTTCATTATGAATTAGTTCATGATATGTGCTAATTGTTTGCGCAGTGAAAGCAGTGTGAGCTTATTAAAGGTTTGACCTTTACAGTATGACAGTGAGAAAAGTTATACTCAGCAATCTATTGTAGATTCTGAGGAAACTTGTCTCTAGTCACACTAATTGAACAATTAAAGATATATTGGTTAATGTTGATATTAAACTGTTCATTTTAGATAAAGAATGCAAAGTGGCATTTTTTGAATGACTTATTCAGATAAGATATCAGTTGTGATTTCTTTGTTTGAAGAGTTCATTCTGGAATGGCCCTAGAGTTTGTGTTCTGCTGAGATCGCAGTTTAGTGTGCTAGCTTATAGAGCCTATTGTAGACTCGGATAAGTCTTCCGGAAATCCGTATTCTCTATTTTTTATATCAGTCAGATTGTATGATCTTGTCAAAATATAGAGAATAAATATGTGCTTGAAGGGTTAATGGGAGCGTACAAATTACTTTCTAGTGTTATATATTCTAACAACATTATCATTATTACAGTAATAATGAGATGTTTGTAAGGTAAAAGATTTACCTAAGTCTTCTTTACTCCGTGAAAGCAGTGGGAGTAGTCTCTGTTATATTTGATATAAAGTTTTATATAAGATATAAAACTAAGAGACTTGTGAGATACTCTTATTATTCGTGCATTAGATATGATCTAATAAAAGACAGAAGAAGGCTATCTGTATGATAGTTAGTATAACTGTTTGACAGTTAATGTGTGTCTTGTATATAGTATTCATCTTTCATAAAGGATGATTCCTTTTTCGAAAGAAATATTGATTAGAATGTCTAAACAATCTTATGTATCATTTGATGATAACATAGTGAATACTTTATTATGTGCGATTAAAGATATCGATTTAATCGTAATTGTTACGAGTTATTTTGATTCCCTATAGACCATAGGATGGATCTTAAAACATGTTCTTTGTGATCTTTGAGATATTAAGAACGAGTTTATAATTCATGGAGAATGCGATCTGCAACCATTAGGGTCATATTAGTTTTGAGACTAATTATGACATTAGACAGTCTACGTCATAAAGAGTCACAAAAGATGTAGTGGAAGTGTCACGAAGGATTCTACTATTTAGTGGAATTAGATGCAACTTATAAAGTATTGACTTATGAAGTTGCATAGTGACCTTATAAATTAGAAGTTTTATATTGGTGTTGTGTTTGCGGTTGTCCGCATAGTATTTCGGATTTGATCCCTAAGTACTTAGACAACACAGTAGCTGTAGCACAATACTGATGTAGCATCAGAGTCATATTAATGTATAATTTAGATTCTACAAAATATGAATGATGCTATCTATGGGAAACGATGGAGTTTGTTTGACAAACTCAATATGTAATAGCGGACCTAATTCTTGTAGCCTACCTCTTAAGTGCTAGGTGAGCTTTTGAGAGCCATGAGTATACGATACACATTGAGATGTGTATAGGATACCGTGGATTGGAACAAGAGCAAGTGGGAGAAATTGTTGGGGTTGGTGCTCAGAGTGCCAATTCGGACCGTATTTATGTCTGATTCATGAATACAAACATCTCATTTTTCCATAATATTACTTATTTATGGTTGCACCTCTTGTTTTTACATATGTATTCGATATGATTACGATTATATTGAAACTAAATGTTGTTTAGTGATATGTATATATTAGACAAAGGCCCGATAATAAATAATGCAGTACACAGTTACAAAGCTAGTTTGTAATTGACATTGAGAAGTGTCACTGCTAAATATATATTATCAAATATAGTTCCTGAGCAAGATTCACTAACACGGGTCGGTTAGTCAAATCTGTTGAGACCAGTACATGTTATATATCGAGACTTGGTCCGATGGTTTATCCCAATGAACCATGAGTCTAGGGAGACTCGTATAGACGTGTAGGTGTTTATAGTGGATAAACATTGAACGATTCACCGAAGATTCTTAATGGATGGTACACCAACGTCAATAAAAATCTTCTCGGGTTGAGTAGCATAGTGGTCATTCGACTTGAGATACCACTGTGGATGTATGAGAAATCCTCCACACTTAGATGGCAGTCACGTCACCGATCTATTTAGATCAGACCTCCGCCTGTTCATTGGGTGTGGACCGATCCTCAGGATATCCTGTGTGTATCAAGATAGGATCCGTCAGTTCTGTGTACAGAGCATAGATAGTCCATATATTATTAGCTGTCTGTTAAATCTATGGCCAAAATAAACTTCGGAAGTCAGTTCTGAATGTTATTTAGAGATTGCTACTAGAAACGTCGACGGGATAATACCTATAGAGATTTGACGTTTACATCTATATCTCTGGGATTATCTGAATACCTGTGACGGAGGGATTATACGTATGCAATGACCTCGACCTGTATGATTCAGCTAGTTTATCTGTGGTCGTCATAATTTACGGGTGGGTAAGTTATGGACACGAAATTGGATTTTGTGATGGATATACCTGAATCTAGAGAGTCTCACTAATGAAATATACTCGTAGATCACTAGGGCAACTTTTATGAATAATGGTGATTATTTGTAAATCGTTTAAACGTTAAACGAAAAATACATACGAACGGGCCGAACCGTCATTTCCTAATTAATATGTATTTGTATTTAATATATTATATTATTAAATACACATTAATAAATTTCATATAAAGGTTTTTGACATATATCATTAATATATGTATTTGAAATATTTAAAGTAAATATAATACATATATTTGAGATATTTATATTTAATTAATTATTTAATTGTTAAATGATTAATATAATTAAAATATAAATATCTTACCAAATGATAAAGTTAGAAATGATTATAATTTGCAATTGTTGACTTATACATTAAAGGAAATGGTTGTCAAATTGAATTTGACTTCTTAAGATATTTGTTTAAATTGTTTGAAAAATGAAAATATCTTTTTCCTTTAATTTTGCTAATTTCGGCCAACACCCTTTATGAATATAAATGTTATATCTTTTTGAGTTGGAATTGTTGACTTACTTTATTTCATTAAAGAGTAATGATTTCAAATACAAGTTGACAACTTGAACTTAAATGAAACAAATGAAAATATCTAGATATTATTATACTCAAATTTTCGGCCAAGGCAAAAATAGGAGGTATAAATTGTTTTGTTTCATTTTAGGGTTTCATAAGTTTCATATACACAAGAATATAACATAAAAGAAAATTTGAGAGCAACCTTGGAGGCAAAAGAAAGAAAGGCTTGGAAATCTTGATTTTGTAAGTCTTTCTTCAAAACCTTCAACATGAAAGTTGTTTCTAACTAGATTAGTATCATTTTGTGATCCTTTGATGTTCTTTCTACTCATAAAGTTTGTGTTTATTTGTTTGAGAACTTGGATGAAAGATTCATGTATTCAAGTAGCCTTGAAATGGTTTCAAAGACTTACTTTTGATTCTTTGAAAATCAAATTTGCCATTCTAGAGTTAGTAACCACTCCTTGGTGACCTAGAATTTTTCTAGAGTTATTTAAAAGTGGTGAGGCTTGATTGGTGAAGTATCGAATGGATTAAAGCGTTGGATTTTGTAGATTTGGTGAAATTGGACAATTTGATGAAATTAGAAAATTAGGGTTCTTAATCCTCTCCAAATTTGGGGATTTTCTTATATGTGATGTATTATGGTATGACTATGATGCATGTAAATTTTTGGGTTGATTAGATTTGAGCTTGGCTTGTTTTGAACAAAAGGGACCAAATTGCAATTAATTGAAAATTTTGGGTGCTCTCGGCAATTAGACTAAAATTTGGGGATTTGTGTGAAATCTGATTTGGATGCATTAGATGTGTTGAAAAACATTTTAGAAATGATTTAGAATCATCCAAAATTATATTTGATAATTTTTTGACTAAAATGATCAATTTACAAAGTTTTGGGGCAATTCGGTAATTACCAAGAAATTTGATCTCTTGTGTAATTTTTCAGAATTTGATAATTGGATAATTAAATAAATAATTTTATTTGATTGATCCGAGAAAAATTTTTGAAATCGGAAAATTTTGATTTTCCGTGATTCCGCTGCGTTACCGATATTCCCCCTTAAAACCCCAACAATACTAGGCAATGAAGAAATTGAATCTTGATCCACAAGCTGCAGGAGAGAAAAGACTTCACCAACTCAATAAACTGGAGGAATTTCACCTACAAGCTGCCAGATTTTACAAAGAAAATACCAAGAAATGGCATGACCGAAAAATACTGCATAGATAGTTGGAACCAAGGCAGCAGATGTTGTTGTACAATTCAAGATTGAAAATTTTCCCTGGAAAGTTGAAATCAAGATGGTCAGGTCCATTTGTGATCACTCAAGTTTTTCCATATGGAGCTGTTGAGTTACTGGATCCCAACACCAACAACACATTCAAAATGAACAGTCAGTGAGTCAAGCATTATTGGGGAGAATCATTTGAGCGACAAAAAGAAAGTGTCACACTTTCAGATCCAGTATAACGTTTGGACAGTCATGTCTAGCTGACGACGTTAAACATAGCGCTAGCAGGGAGGCAACCCATGCAATTTCTGTATATATTGTGATTTGGTGTGATTTAATTTTGTGTGTTTAGGTTTTGCAGATTAAGTCATTTCAAGATGGAAGACGTTCTCGCAAATCTTCACAAGCAATTTCCTTCTCTCCTTCAAAATTCTTTGATGAAAGTCTACAAAGCTCACTTGGAACGGATGAGACGATTGACGATCCATGGTATTCCTAATTACATTCGTTGTATAATCGAAGCACAAGTCTGATTAGCATGTGAGTATTCTGATTCTTGTAATTCTTATTTGCCCGGATTTGGAAGAAGCACCTATGCTAAGAAACGTAGAGCTAAACAAATGGGTGTTTGTTTCAAATGTGCATGCTGAAATTGCAATACTTATTGTCGTTCTTTAGGAATGGTGTCTTATAATCACGAAAATAAAATTAAATTCATTAGGGATGGCTTGAGTAAGGGGTCTATAGATGATATATCTTCGACTCTTGAGACGCATCCCAGTGGATATGTTCATATAGCCATTCACAAATTACATACACAATTTCAAAAAGAAAGACAACAGTTAAGTCTTGGGAATCTAACTCAAAAAGACCTTGTTTTCCAATTTATAAGAAAATTGGATGAAACTTGTCCCTGACGCATAGACGTTAATCAAGCCGCTACTTTTATTGTAAATATTATATCTCTTTGTCTTTTTGTAACATCCCAGATTTTCGAGACTGTTCTAGAAGATTCCCGGACATATGTTATAGTCTCGGAATAGAATGATAACAAATAATAGGAGTTCAAGCGATGATATATGAGTTGGAATGATATATTATGAATATTCGTCGCGTTGGAAAACGCTTGGGGTTAAAAGTCAGTTGCGCGATTTTCGTAAAACGCGTAAAGTTTACAGTTTTGGTCATAGAATTAGCAAACAAGCTCCGATCGAGTTGATTCTTGAACCATCGAACTCATTTTTCCGAGATGAACAACATTCATGTTGAACACTTTTTAAGAATCGTGAAGAAGAGACTAAAAAATCAGATTTTTCGAGAAGACCCCAAACTAGGGGCTTATTAGCAAAAATACGGGGGCTCATATGATATTTTCCCAGCTAGTATATAAACCCCATAGTTTTAACAAATCACAAAATGGCAAAATCCTTTTTCCTTTCCCTCACTCGACCTCATCGCAGGTTTTAGGTTCCTTGTCGCCCCGGTGGCCTGTCGGCCGGGCAGGGGGTGCACCGACCACCCCCTGCATCTTCTGGTGACGGCAGCCCCGGATCGCCGTCGAACGGCGGGAAAAAGAGGATGACAGGCGCGGCTTTGAGGCTCTCGATACCGGCTCGTCGGTTCATTTCACAGCCCGAGCCACCTACCAAATCGAAGCCCTCGGAGAGTACTACGAGTATGCGGAATCAATTTCAACGAACAGCGACCGTTTGCACGTATAACGAGGAAGAAACATATATGTGAATAGTGACCCATTGTGAATAGTAGCTATGATCGGAATTCCATCGACACCAGCGCATTCGTATGGCCGTTGGGAGTTCGAATATGGCCTCAGAATTTCGGTACGACTTTTCGTTCAAAATTTGATATTTTAAAGTATATCTATTTATATTCGGATGTTTCTGGTAGTTCCATAGTTTAGCAAATTAGCATGAAATGATTTGGATGTGTTTTAATATGTTAAGGCGATGAATGTGGTAGAATCCGGGGAGAAACAGATTAGGTTTGATTGATCCGGTAGAATTAGCGAGTTTCCGATAAAATTGAGTTTCTCGCGTGATTGAGCGTAGATGACCGTAATCATGAAAATGATATAAATATGGCATTGCGAGGGTAATTAAGTAATTCTGGATAAGTTCGTAGGGTTCGAGACCCTTCCGTAGCGTTTACGGAAACTTTTCCGCAAGTTTTGCCGCAAACGCGTAAAATGAGAATCTGAATCGTCTAGCTAGTTTAGAATAGTATATGAGCATATATTAGAGTAATGAAGTTTGAACGGTAGGATCAGAGAGGATTCATGTATTACGAGAAGGATCCGAAGTTTATTTTAGAAATGTCTAAAGTTCCGCAAATAGCGTTCTGATTGTGTTTTATGATTTGTTTTGACAGATCGGACCGGGATTAGGAGTGTCCACCTGGCCAGGTAAGTAACTCATGTTGTGAGTACTTAGTAGATTTAACAATGTTTGAAATTAGTAATATAATGAAATTGTATATAGTTATATACATGGAACCCGTACATATATTCCTATCCTTATACATATAAATATGATGTATGAGAAGGAGGTAGGTTTATGTAAGTGCATAAGTGTGTCTATATATGTATATACACGCATGTAGATGAGAACAAGTGGTTAAAAGCATATGTATGAGCAAAGATAAATATGAGCATAAAGGAGTAAAGAGATACATGGGTAGGTATAACCAGTATTTATGGATAGAGCATATGGATAATGTCATGAATATAATTTAATGAGACTTGGGTATGGGGGTTGTAGAAACTACACCCTATGGAATGAGATTAAAGTTTAAAGAATGACTATTGTAAGAAAGTAACTGTATATGTTCAGTGCATGTGGAATGATACAAAAACAAGATCACGAGTACTTACATAGTTAAGTATAAGTATTTATGATTAAATAGGCACTTAAGTAGGCAGAAATAGAGTATGTAAGCATAAGCAAGAGGTTGTGTGTGTTTAAAGTACAAAAAGTAAGTAAGTCGCATAGAGTAATAAATAAGCGTGTATCTTATATTTGAATATAAGATGTATACGAGTATTTTTGATGCATGATTAAGTAAGAACATAGTATATGTGTATATGAACATATGTAGATGAGATCCTTGAACTTGTTGATTTAAAGGCATTTAAGCATGTAAGTAGATATGACTATTTCAGAATAAGTTTTGTGTGAGCATAAACTGTGCATGTAAGTGAATAGTCTCAATGTATCATAAGTATGCAGGAATGATTACATGTATATGTACGTTAGTATAATAAATGCATATGCATATTGCATATGCATATTTATATGTTATAGTTTTCAGAAATTAAGTTAAAGCTAAGAATGTTTTTAAGTTTCAAGTATTACTAAGAATAGTTTTCAAATATTTTGAAAGATATGCTCCTACAGTTTGAGACTTGATTTAAGTTTTTGAAAGTTTATCTGTAGTTTTATGTTTTCGGGGCATGAGGTAAAAACTAACCCCAGTATGTAACTTGAGATATAGTTGGAATTGACGGATTCAGAGACATGTACACGTGTAGAGAGTCCGGATGACAGCTTAGGTTCGTGTACTTGCACTCTGTGGTGGCTATGTCCAGTTGAGTCGTTTTTCTGGACATGGGGCTCTACGTTCAGTTGAATCGTTATCCTGGGTGTAGGGCACCACCAGTTTCAGAGATGCCCAGTTGAGTCATTTTCCTGGGCATATAGCAGTTTTCAGTTTTCAGATGTTCAGATTTTCAATTTTCAGATTTCAGATTTCGTACAGTTTCAGATTTTCAGTACACAGCTTTCAATCATTGGTATATAGTTTTCAAAAGTCAGATTTTGGTAAACAGTTCTCAAAGACATAGAGTACACCCAGTTGAGTCGTTTTCCTGGGTGTAGAGAGACGTCCAGTTGAGTCGTTTTCCTGGACGTAGAGTAATTTTCAGTTTTCAGATACAGTTTACAGTTTTGAAATACAATTTTCAGTTTTCAGTTACAGTATTCAGAAAGAGCTTTTCCAGAAAGAAGAAGTAAGATAAATTTTTCAGAAAAAAGTTCTTCAGGAAGGGTTCTCAAAAAGCATTTCTAAGAGAATAACATGTTAAAATAGAGTATGGTTACAAATATTGCAAATAAATTATGTAATCTAGTGATTAATCAGAGATGCATATAGTTGATGTTAAGACATGACAGCATGATCACATTCATGTAAATATATGACGGATGTTTATATGTATTGTATGTTTATATACAATGAGTTTTGTTCCAAAGAGCATTGAGGTAAGATAACTTGACTCTATGTATATATATGGGTACATGATTGATAGTAGTTGTGAATAAAAATGACATTTTAAATTACCGATTTGATGATATTTCAATGAAATAAGGGAAAGAAAACTATAATAAGTATTCTAACCTAACTGACGGAGAATGAATAGGATAGATAAAGATAGCTGAGTAGCACAGTAAAAATGTCAAGAGTTTTGATAAAGTTGTTGTTGATATAGAAACTTGACACATATAGTATGAAAGTATGAAAATATAGCTAGTAAGGAGAACATGATATTTGTGTGATTAGACGAAAGGAGTTTTAATAATGACATGGTTGTCAGTAGTATGAAAACTTGATGTATATGTGTATATGTATTAAAAAGATTAATTTATAAACGTTAAACAAAATTCAAGTATGTGAGTAATCAGATAAAGGATTAGAAGCATGTAATATGTTCGGGATATAATGAAATAACAGAATAAGCAGGTAAGTACTAAGATATCGAGTAGTGCAGCAGAAGTGTGATAGATGCTTGTTATTGTAGATGCTAAATAGAAGTTAAAGTATGTTTGTGATCAGATAAAAGGGTGGATTTAAGAGTAATGTGTTTCTGAAATATATAAGAATTGTACAGTTAATTCAGAATTTATAAATATTTGCATGGTTACTTACTGAGTCATTATGACTCACACCACAACAGTTTGTAGTTTTGCAGGTCAATAGCGGTTATGCCGAGCCGTAGGATTTTAGTGAGGACTCTAAAGAAAGTGGATCGCCCCAATTGCAGTCAAAAGTGTCTTTAAGTCCTGGGTGGAGTTATGGGTCCTCACGACCTTTGTGTTCGTACTTGCATTTGTATCACATTTGTATAAGTAATGTAATAGCTTAGTTTTATTTTTGAGTTATGGCCGGAGGCCAAGTATTTACACTTTGATCATTGAGTTCAGGCCTGAGGCCTAGTTGATGTTTGCATACTTGTTGAGTTGCATAAGCAGGTTGTCTCATGGTGCTGGCTATAAGCCAGGTTGCATGATGTTCTGCATATATCATGCCGAAATTTCGTCGAAATCAGAGGCCTATGGAGATGGGTTTTCCTGTCTCCTGCCGGTAGAATCCTGGCCTAGGCGGGTTGTTACACTTTTCCTAATAATTGTGATTTGTTTTGTTGTTTTCTTTTATTTTCTCCAACAGGATCCAGAACTTTTTGACTATCACGATTTATTATACTGTTTAACTAATAATTGTCATTTGGCAGGTACTAGTGCTATTATTTTACTCACCCTTTTTAAGTGTTATAAATTCAGCCCATCATTGCACTTTTGAAGGCATCCAAATTTTAGAAAGAAATACATAAAACATGGAAGCCACTTCAAGAAGACGAGTTGAAAACATTTGTGTGTTTACCGGTACCAGTGTTGGTGTTAAACCATAATACGTAGTAGCTGCACAGGAATTGGGTCGTGCAATCTTGCCAACTCATATCTCTATATCCTCTTGTTATGTGTGAGCGGAAGAGCTTCTTCACACCAACTCATATCTCTCCATCCTCTTGTTATAGCGGTGGATATCGTGCAATCTTGCCATCATGTTATGAGGATCCAAGTCCCTATTTTGACGACGAAAATACTGAGTCATAGAAGCAAGCATAATGGACTGAGCCGTATCACAGTCATCGCTGTGAGTCTTCCAAAGCTCCAGCTCAAGTGGCTCAGTGGGCTTAGGCCCGAGAGGTGTCTGTATAGTATACAACAGCCTCTCCGCCCCAAGGACTATCCTTAGGTTCATTTCCCAATCCGAAAAGTTTGTGCCCTTAAAGACATTCTCTCCCATGATAATGTCACGGACATTCCATTTTCCTGTCATCTTAACTACAATAGTCCAACTATTTACTTAACGATAGATGGGTACAGTCAAACTGTTACAAGAAAAATAACATTATATAAGTCCAACTAATCATTTTAATTTTGACGAAATAGTTTGAAAGCGCATAAAGCTAAGTATCTGAATGAAATTGCAAATTCAATACTAGCCTCCCACTATTTTTCGGCGAGCCTCTAACCCTTTGTCGAGTACTCGGGAAACCTAGTTTCCTAGTGGGCTAGGATCCCGTTAAATAACACACAACCTTGACTTTGGCCAACAAGCTGTATGAAACTTAACTAGGTAGATCTCGAAGATCAATTGGATCTCATCCAATTCCTACATCTGGTAGGTGGACATCCAAGTCCGAAACATATATACAATATATCTGCCAATATATCTAATATATTTCCTAACCTTTTTCCTCTGAATCAACTAAGCCTTGGCTTCGACACAACAAGCTTAATGATTCCAGTTAAGCGGGACCCATTGACATGGAAAGCTTCGTAATCAATGTCGATGGACAAGAAGTGATCTTGACTTTGGTCAACAAATCAAAACTTGGACAAGACACCGATATAGAACAAAATTCTCATGATTCAAACACATCCTCAATTGACAAAGGTCTTGACTTTGGCCAACAAACCAATGCCAACTTTGGATCTTGAGTAAAAATCACTCAACGGAAGGAAAAACGCTTAATATGTTTTTGAGGGTTTTTTCGCATAATTGGCAACCAATTAATTATCTTTGATTAGGTCTCATCATACACCCTTAAGCATGCTTCTAAAACATCATAAAGCGCGTAAAGTAAATTAATAGCGATATGCGGATGGATATGTAACATTTATTCCTAGAACAAATCACTATTTTTCCTCTCCCAGATAGAACTATTCTATTCCTACCCAATTACATAATATAATAATAGAAACCTCATTTGCATTGAGGGGAATTAGGTGAGAAGAGAATACAAAGAGATAATAAGAGATAAGGCTGGACAAGCAGGTCCAATTTATAAATTCCAATTTACACAATAATTTCCAAAATTACCCTTTCCCTTCTAAATCCATCTGATATACGCTATTCATTCATCACATTCATGTAATCATACAAAGCATGTATTACAACAAACAATCTAATCCAATTAACCAGTCTTTAATTATGTGACCATACAATGTGTTCAAACAATGATTTGATTTGCAAGAGTCAAACTCATTTAAGAATAATACTCAAAGTAAGTATTCTTGAATTATATTGAACTACAATTTTAAATCCAATTTATTTGTATTCAATACTAATTCCAATTTAATTCCAAATTAAATACATACACTTATTTATTTGCCTTAAAGACTTGGATTCCAAATCCAATCTTAATGGGTCTCAAGGCCCAATAACATCCATGTCATTTTAATTAAAGTCCAATAGGCTTTTAATTTATTCTTAAGGCATGGGCTTTGGCCATAATGGATCAAACCCAAAATGCCAAGGCCCAATAGGAATCACCATATTGCCAACAAATCAATTTAGGCCCATTAAATAACCCAATTAAAATCTTTAAAGGGTCAAGTGATGTATTTGGACTTTATGGAATTGGTTTTGGGCCCAAATGGATCAAATCCAAAAGTCCAAAACCAAACTTGGTCTAACCAAGCCCATTAGGCCCAAATACACACTTTTAGCCCAATTCATTTTAAAGGCATATTATCATAATTATAATATTCCAAATATCACAATTATTTTAATTAAAGTGTATTAGCCATAATTAATTAATTAAACTCATATTTACAAAATATCAATTAACTTAATTAATCATGCTTAATCCATAATTCATGCTTAACATAAAATCAAGCCAAAACACATCACAACATGCTTGACACAAATTGAAGTCTAAAAACATCATTTCATGCTCAACATGCTCTTTCATTTCAACATGAACATTATTGACATTGATTCTAATCAATTAAACCAACTATCAACTTTTAAACATGCATCAAAATACATTTTTCATGCTACAAAAAATGAAAAACTGCAGTGCATATGGACAGTGAGTTTCGGCCTCACTAACCAATTTTTAATTTTTGTTTCTTTTGATTTATTTCAAATCTAATCATGCATAACTCTAAGTTATCATGTTGTAAACATACTCAAATCATCAATTTTAAAGAATCATGCTCAAATCATAAAAGCCCCAAATTTTAGGTTCAAGAACTCTATAATTTTTCATGCTTAAATTAGGCTCATGATACCATTGTTAGTGTTCCTAGAACATTCATAGGATCTAATAAGCATGAAAAACATTTAATATGATCATTATAAGGTGCGGAATAAACTTACAATGAATGGATAGAGCTTTAAAATTTTTGAGAGGATGAACTCCAAGTTCCAACCTTTTGATGATTCCAAGCATTTGAGTAGTTTCCCTATCACCTTTGTCAACTTCCAAAGTGCTAGCTTTTGTTGATTTGAAAACAAATCCAAGAGAGAAATGGAGTAGAAGAATTCGGCCACCTTAGGGAGTTCTCTAGGGTTTTTCAAATTTTCATCTAATGAAAAAGTGTGTGTTACAAAAGTGTAGAGAGCCTTTTTGTTATTCACCTTTTGGTAAAACCATTTCACTTTTACCCTAAACTTGGTAGGTGTGGGTAAATGGTTTTTCAAAAAGAAAAACAAGGTATTTAGATAGAAGGTACACACCTACCACACATGGGCCCCACATATTTGAATTCAAAATTCAAATATCTCTACGAACATTTGCGGCGGCGCGGTTCCGTTTAATCCGATTAAACGAACTTCCGTCGTTAAATAATTAAATCTAATTTAATTAAATATCGATGCCTCGCAAATAATTACGAACATCATTTACGAATTAATTTTAAATTAATTCGTTCGTTCGTATTAAAGTCCGACTTTAATTTCATAACGAAATCCAATTTGTATTAATATATCCGATATATTAATTTTAGCCCATTCAAATAAATTAATAGAAAAATCAAATTTAACTATTAAATTTATTTTACCGATTAATTCCAAATTAATCGCGTTCGCTCTCTACCGAACACATTTAATCCCAGATTAAATAAAGCCCTAATTAATCCCAGATTAATTTTCTCTCTCTCTCTATATTAATCCCAGATTAATTTAAGTCAACTATCATCGGTGAATCTTTGGGAAGCGACCCAAGAGATCTCTGGATATGGTGGCAGTAAATTCGGTTATCGGACTATCCGATTAAGTGCGTACCTCGTACCACGTGCTAACCGATTTACAAGACATGGTTGGCTTCTAGCAAAGCACCGTGCCTACCCAATTCTCCATAAATATTTTTACTGGAATATATAATCAGTGTCACGCGTAGTATACGTAGTATTGCGTATAGCGATCCAGTATCGGATGATCACATGCTAGGCCTGGGGCTGGAGAAGTGTCTGCCTCGTACGAAGCATATATCGGATATCAAGCAACTAGTCTCTTTGAATCGGATAATCCTGACCTAGTCATATTATCCCGATGGTTGCAACACTTATAGAGAACCAGTTCCTTATCCCTGCGCGATCATCATCTCCATATGTCTGGAGTGATACTTCCATCTTGACTTCACACCCAATACACTATGATTCTCAATAAACCCAGAAGAGGCGTACACAGAACCTGTTAAAGTCCTGGATGACCAAAACTAAAGTATACCGATTCTCGCAAGTACTAGTGTGCAAGTCTCATGTTAAGACCATATACACCTACCCTGACGCGGACTCCCATAGACACACAGACATACTACCAATGGGATTCTGCGGGGTCTATCCAGAGCGAAGCTGTTTTCCGTACCATCGGTAAAACACAACCTCCACCGCACTTGCATAAGTATCCTATACTTAAATATATGAGAACTATGATGTTGTGCCCTCACAACGCGCACAAGTTCGATACTAGTCTATTCCGCATTATCGATGTCCAATCTCGATAATACTACGACTAGGGATATTTAATGATTAAACCTTTATTGATTGATACTGTCTCATATCATCTCAATCCAGAACTAATCATATGGACTTTTACCATTTATATATCAAAGTAAATAAATTACTAAACGGTAAAAGGCAATTTCATTACTACATAGTTAATTTTGTACAATAATACAATATCATTTACAAAATAGTGACGCTATAGGTCATAACTGTCCAACAATCTCCCACTTGGCCTATAGTCAGTCACTCAAGCATCTAATACCTGAACTATGTATATGTCGCTCAAACTTTTGTTGAGGCAAAGCTTTCGTCAGCGGATTAGCTAAGTTATTATCTGATGCGACCTTCTCGATCTTCACATCACCACGATGTATGATCTCATGAATCAGATGAAAACGTCGAAGAACATGTTTGGACCGTTGATGAGACCGCGGTTCCTTAGCCTGTGCTATAGCCCCATTATTGTCACAATACAATAGAACGGGCTCAGCTACTAATGGAACTACTCCTAATCCAATTAGGAATTTTCAAATCCAAACTGCCTCATTTGCTGCATCAGCTGAAGCAATATACTCTGCTTCTGTTGTTGAATCAGTAACAGTATCTTGCTTGGAAGATTTCCAGCTCACTGCTCCGTTATTCAAACAAAATATGTACCCGGATTGTGACTTAGATTCGTCTTTGTCGGTTTGGAAACTTGCATCGGTAAACCCAGTTACCTCAAGTTCTCCACCTCCATAGATTAAGAAAGTATCCTTAGTTCGTATAAGATACTTAAGGATATTCCTAACCGCCATCCAGTGACCTTCACCTAGATCGGCCTGATAGCGACTACACATGCTCAAAGCATGGGAGACATCAGGTCGTGTACATATCATGGCATACATGATCGATCCGACTACCGAGGCGAACGGTATCCGACTCATGTTGTCTCTCTCATCTTGAGTCTTAGGACACATGTCCTTAGATAGATAGACATCATGTGACATTGGCAACAGCCCCCTCTTGGACTGATCCATGTTGAATCTCTTCAACACTTTGTCAATATATGTATTCTGGGAGAGACCAAGTAGTTTTCTAGATCTATCCCGGTAGATCATTATTCCTAGAATAAAGGCTGCTTCTCCCAGATCTTTCATGGAGAATTTCAATGAAAGCCAAGCTTTCACCTACGTTAACATGGGAATGTCATTGCCGATAAGCAATACGTCGTCAACATAAAGGACAATAAAAGTCAGTGCTCTCCCACTAACCTTCTTGTATACACAAGGATCATCTTCGTTTTGAATGAAATCATATTCTTTTATGATCTCATCAAAATGTTGGTTCCATGACCGCGATGCTTGCTTCAGTCCATAAATGGACCAATTTAACTTACAAACCTTGTTTGCAAGTTTAGGCATGATAAAACCATCAGGTTGTTGCATATAAACATCCTCTAAAAGGTTTCTGTTAAGGAAAGCGGTTTTAACGTCCATCTGCCATATCTCATAATCGAAATATGCAGCTATTGCAAGCATTATCCGAATAGATTTAATCATGGCAACGGGTGAGAAAGTTTCATCATAATCGACACCACATCATTGACGATACCCCTTCGGTATAAGCCTAGCTTTGTACGTTTATATTTTACGATCCATGTCAGTCTTCTTCTTGAAGACCCATTTGCAACAAATAGGCTTTACGCCTTCTGGTGCATCAACCAGTGTCCAAACTTGGTTGGTGTACATGGAATCCATTTCGGCCTTCATGGCTTCTTGCCATAAAGTGGAATCGATACCTTGTATCGCTTCCTTATACGTAGCCGGATCGTTATCCTCAATGAGTTTAATATCTACATGAGGTGAGATCAGGAACCCATACCTCTCAGGTTCTTTCCTAACTCTCTCCAACCTACGCGGTCCTTGTGTAATCGAAGATTGTGGGACAGTCTCATCCTGGATGAACCGTTCATGTTCCGTTGTGGATTCAATGCCAGGAACAGTATCACTCTGATTTTCATCGAGTTCTACTTTCCTCCCACTTACCACTGCTTTTAGGAATTCCTTCTCAAGGAAAACCGCATGTAGAGCAACAAACACTTTGTTCTCTTGTGGGTAATAGAATTAATATCCTTTGGTTTCCCTAGGATATCCTACGAATAGGCATTTATCCGATTTGGGTTCAAGTTTGGTACCTTCCAAACGTTTGACGTATGCCCAGCATCCCCAATCTTCATGAATGAGAAACCTGGTTTCTTTCCTGTCCATATCTCATATGGAGTCTGTTGAACAGACTTTGACGGAACCTTGTTCAAAATAAGAACTGCATTGTTTAATGAATACCCCCAGAAGGAAATAGGTAGCTCAGTGTGACTCATCATAGACCTTACCATGTCCAACAAAGTACGGTTTCTCCGTTCAGACACACCGTTTAATTGCGGTGTTCCAGGAGGAGTCCATTATGAAAGAATACCATATTCTTTCAAGTAATCTAGAAACTCATTGCTCAAGTATTCGCCACCACGGTCCGACCGTAATGTCTTAATACTCTTGCCGGTCTGTTTTTCAACATCGTGTCGAAACTCTTTGAATTTATCAAAAGTTTCCGACTTGTGTCTCATAAGATACACATAACCACAACGTGATGCATCATCCGTAAAGGTTACGAAGTATTGATATCCACCTCTAGCCTGGCTAGACATGGTCCCACATACGTCACTATGAACGAGGGCTAACAGTTCAGTGGCGCGTTCATATTTACCGCTAAAAGGTGATTTAGGCATTTTGCCTAATAAGCAAGATTCGCAGACGTCATATGAATTTGGATCAAATCTGTCCAAGTAACCAATCTTCGAAAGTGTGGATATGCGAGTCTTGTTTATGTGTCCTAGACGACAGTGCCACATATACGTTTCATCAGTATTACTCATTTTAAGCCTTTGTTTGTTACATTATATGTTTGAGATTGATTTATATTCAAAATATAAAGACCATTATTTGCATCACCAGTGCAAATTTCTATATCATTTTTGTATAAATAACACCTAGTGTTTCTAAATGCAAAAGTGTACCCACATTGGGTTAACATGGATACATAAATAATGTTCCTAGTCAAACTAGGTACATAATAACAATCATGAAGTTCAAGTACATGCCCCGAGGGCAGTTCTAAAACAAAAGTCCCTACGGCCAAAACAGCAACTGGTGTCCCATTTCCGACCCGTAGATCAATCTCCCCTAAAGTCAGTATCCTGCTAACTTGCAGATCCTGCACATCAGTACATATATGAGTACCACAACCAGAATCAAAAATCCAATTTTTAAAACTAGAAGTAGCCATGTTTATCTCAATAACAAACATACCTGAGGCCGGTGTCTTGCCCGCCTTAATCTCCTTCTGGATCGCCTTGTACTCGCGGTAGTCACGCTTCCAGTGACCCCGCTTGCCGCACTGTAGGCATACATCCTGAGACTTGTCCTTTGGCTTCCTAGAAGCCTTTGATGCCTTGGCCTTGCCCTTTCCCTTATGCTTCTTCTTCTTAACACCACCAGTTGCCTTAGGCCAAGCCTTGGCAGATTGTGATGTTTGAGAAAAATGCGCCTCGCGCTTGTTGCCCTTGAGAAGCTCATTCTCAACCTCCTTGAGAGTTGATAATAAATGTAGCCATGCTTTTGCTCTGTCTTTCAAGGAGTATGGAAAAACATGCAATCTTATTGCTTCTTCAGCTTCTCGGTTGTAATTGAAAGTGCCGTAAACTTCCAGGAAGTTACTGATGTGAGCATTATGATCTTCAGTTGCATTTCCTCCAAACTGAACTGACTGCTGAATCATCTGAATGCAAGTTTTGATGTCACCCGCGTTTGCTGGTAAGGGAGGAAGTACAATACAAGAAATGAGGCCATCTACCACCGGAATGGTTCTGTCTCGAATGGGAATTGGTGGCGCAACCTCCAAAGGTCCAGGTTCCATGTTGACTAAAGCTTCTTGGCCTTCTCGCCTTCCCCTTCTCAACTGTCGGATGGTTCTTTCAATTTCTGGGTCAAGCGGTCGGAGTTCAAAGCTTCTGGTTCGTCTCATGTAGTTTTTGTGAACATGTAACACAAGAAAACAAAAATAATAAGTAAAAAAAAAGAAATTAGATACAAGTAAATGAATCTAACCCCTAAACTAATAGTAAAAGATAAATAAGTCCCCGACAACTGCGCCAAAAACTTGACCGGCGTAAACACACGTGTATAACACAAGCGCACGTATCGTTCAAGTAGTATAAAAAGTATCGATCCCAAGAGGACTTAAAACCTTATCTATTAATTTTATGAGGCCAAATGATTACTAGAATCTAACAGATTGATTGTTTATAAATTGGAATGATGACATACAAATTAACTTAAAAACAGATAAATAAAACTTGCGTGAAAGTAGATTAATGAAAATTCAATTTTATAAAACTATCCATGGTTGTGAATCTTTCCAATATTATTTAAAGATGAAGTGGTTATCTTATAGTTGGGTAAAATATTGATTTATTAACCTGGAACACTAAATTATGTAAAAGCCTCTTCTGATGGTCAACTACAACTATCCAGTATAACCTAATTGAACCATATGTCTATATCAACCAAATTACCTGGATTCATTAAGATTAAGTTCCAATTATGGCTACCCTCGCCCGACAGGTATATTCATATCCTGTAAGGAAATCTATTAAAGGGTTATTTATCCTCAAGGAAGATCGTGGGCTATTGAGTCTAAGGTCTTAAACCTAAAACCCCTATGTCTAGTTCATTTTAAGTTTACCTTATCAATTTTATTAGTGGCCAGTTAATAAAAAGCATTAAGATTAAAACTCAATAAATAAATCTTTATATTACCCAAACTATAATATAACCTTTATAAATCGGTGATATTGAAATTCATCACAACCCTAGATAACTAACTTAGTTAGTTATGACACATAGCTAGGGCTAGTAAAAGCTTAAAAGTAAAAGCCATAAAGTAAAAATGCTAAAAAGTAATTGCGTAAAGTAAAAGCTTAAAAGTAAAATAAAATAAAATGCTAAGGTAAAAGGAATTATTTCTACTACTACTAATTTAGATATCTCGCAGAAAATAATATATAAACTTGTGGTCATTACCAACCAGCCATATAGGCGGTAACTTGATTAAGTCAAATTAAGTCCAACCAGCCATAAAGGCGGAACCAAAGTAAACCAGCCATAAAGGCGGAAATGGAATTTTATTACCAACCGACCAATCTGGCGGTATCCTTTCTTAGTCAGGTTTAACCAAATTAAATTGATTTACCAACCGACCAATATAGTGGTATCCATTTTTAAGTTAAATTTTAAATAGTGAATATATAATTTTTAAGGGAGATTAATCTAAATAGCAATAGTAAAATAATTACCTTTCACCCTAGCATGGAGAAGTTACCTCATCATGGTGAATAGTAACAACTATAAAATAAAGAAAGTAAATTACTATTATTACATAACGTAATAAAAATTTATTACAAAACTAAATTAAAAGAAACTTAGAGAGAGAAGAACTCCTTATTTACATCAAAGAAATGGGAGAGAATGGTACATTTGAAAGTGAAATCTCGAGCTCAATTTATAGGCGCGGATAAGCTCATGGCGTCGCGACGCTAAGAGTATGGGCGTAGCGACGCTGGAATAGTAAATCATGGCACTCTCTGGTGATGACACGTGGCGATTCTGATAAGGAGATAAGGTGACACGTGGCACGGCGCCTAAGAGCTCAATTATTATGCTGACATGGAGATGATGTGGTGCTGATGTGGCGACACGTGGCGAAAGCAATTGTCGGCACCATAGGATTGCGACACGTGACGACACGTGTCACGCTGTGATTGGCTGATGATGACATGGCATGTTGACCTGGTTGACCTGCTGACATGGATGATGACGTGGCATGACGCATGGCAAAGTTGACTCGTTGACCGGATGACTTGGCAACATGTAGGATGACACGTGGCACACATGGCGATGGCGATTGTCGGCACCGTAGGATGATGACACGTGGCACGGTGCACTTTAACAGATCGGCTGTGATGGTGACATGTGGCTCGGTGCACGTTAGCAAAGTCAAACTTCTCAAATTCTGACCCGTTGACCCGACGCACGTTAGCAGATCTAGTGCACGTTAGGCGTCGCGACGCCAAAGGCTTGCGCGTCACGACACGGATAAATTACAAAAATGCCCTTTTTTTTTCCAATTTTCACTATTTTGCTCCAAATCACCTCCAAAATGTCCTGAAACTCTATTTATCTACAAAATAACACAAAACACATCAAAATATTCACAAAGCTCAAGAAACTATACAAAACATTAGGTTAAATGAGTGGGAAATAGTGATAGATTTACCACTCATCACCAGTCCGGTGCTACTATGATGGGGGCCGAAACCAGCTTCTGTTTTAGAATTTCAAAGGCTTCCTGGCATTCTTTGGTGAAGTTGAAAGGCACATCCTTTTCCAAAAGATTGCATAGAGGTTTAGCAATCTTGGAAAAGTCTTTGATAAATCTCCTGTAAAAACCTGCATGTCCGAGAAAGCTCTGAATCCCTTTGACAGATGTTGGTGGAAGTAGTTTTTCAATTGTTTCGATCTTTGCTTTATCTACCTCGATTCCTTTTTATGAGATCCGGTGTCCAAGAACAATGCCTTCCTGCACCATAAAGTGGTATTTCTCCCAATTGAGTACCAGGTTTGTATCTTCACACCTTTGTAACACATGTTCAAGATTTTGCAAACAATGGTCAAAATAATCTCCAAACAAAAAAAAGTCATCCATGAAAACCTCCATACTCTGCTCCAGCATGTCTGAAAAAATGGCCATCATGCAACGCTGAAATGTGGCATGGGCATTACATAGTCCAAATGACATTCTGCATAAAGCAAAAGTATCATACGGACATGTAAAAGTGGTTTTCTCCTGATCTTCTGGGGCGATGGCAATCTGATTGTAACCTGAATAACCATCCAGAAAGCAATAGAACTCATGTCCCGCCAGTCTGTCCAGCATCTAATCAATGAATGGCAGCGAAAAATGGTCCTTCCGTGTTGTTTTGTTCAGTTTTCGGTAGTTCATGCATACTCTCCATCCAGTCATGGTTCTTGTTGGAATCAGCTCGTTCTTTTCATTGGTGACAACAGTAATTCCTCCTTTCTTCTGCACACACTGCATAGGACTTACCCATGTGATGTCAGCATCCAACCATTTGATGATTTCTTTCTTTACGTCCTCCTTTATGATTGGATTGAGTCTCTGTTGATGCTCCACTGTGGGTTTGTACTCATCGTTCATCAGGATCTTGTGCATGCAAAATGATGGACTAATGCCTTGAATGTCTGTTATAGTCTAACCAATGGCTCTCTTGTGCTCTCGTAAAACTCTCCATAATTTTTCTCCATGTTCCAATGTTAATGACGAAGAAATTATCACAGGTAATTCAGAAGAGTTTCCAAGAAATGCATACCTG
Organism: Zanthoxylum bungeanum; assembly: GCA_019454045.1. NCBI lineage: Eukaryota > Viridiplantae > Streptophyta > Magnoliopsida > Sapindales > Rutaceae > Zanthoxylum > Zanthoxylum bungeanum. Next base: position 25,366 of record SKCR01029576.1, on the reverse strand, counting down.
AGATGGTTCGGCAATAACTTCAGTTCCAACTGTGGTGGTTCTTCAATTGAAGGCTTGATTCGATCTTTCTTCGGGAGTTCCAGACTTTCCACTGGTGGTGTCACTTTGAAATGGAATGGCTTGTCAAGATAGTTGATACATTTCATGATTTCAGCATCAATCTCGCTATCAGTCATATTGGTGATGCAAGCTTCAAGTTTATCCGTGGGATTTTACTCAGTATCCTGAACGATACTATCAACAACATCAACCTTGAAGCATTCCTCTTCCTTTTCATCGCTCGGGAATTTCATCGCTTTGAATACATTAAAGGTAACTTCTTGGTCCTGCACTTTCATGGTTAGTGCTCCTTTTTGTACATCAATCACAGTTTTACCTGTAGCCAAGAATGGTCTCCCAAGGATGATAGGTACTTCTTTGTCTTCTTCCATGTCAAGGATAATGAAATTAGCTGGAAGAATCAGTTTGTCGACTTTGACGAGAACATCTTCAACAACACCCCTCGAAAATACGAGTGTTCGATCAGCAAGTTGCAAAGAGGCTGAAGTAGGTATTTCTTCTCCAATTTGCATTTTCCTGTAAATAGAAAAATGCATCAAGTTAACACTAGCTCCTAAATCACATAAAGCCTTACCAATATAATGTTCTCCAATGGTGCATGGGACTGTGAAACTGCCATGATCTTTCAACTTCAGGGGAAGTTTCCTCTGAATGATGGCACTGTATTTTTCTGTCAAAGCTACTGTTTCGTAGTCTCTCAATCTCCATTTTCGTGAAAAACATGTCTTTCATGAATTTGACATAGCTGGGCATTTCTTCCAAGGCTTCTGCAAACGGAATGTTAATGTGCAGCTTTTGAATACCTCCAAGAAATGAGCAAACTGTTTATCCAGTTTGGTTTTCTGAAGACGTTGAGGAAAAGGTGGAGGTGGAGTGATCTGTTCTAGTTCTTTTTCATTTGCCTCTTTTTCCTCCATCTGTTGCTCTGCTTCTTTTGGAACTTCCTCACAGTTGCCTGATTCCAACATCTTTGTTAATCTCATTACCGCTTTTCAAGGTGATGGCTTGACATTGCTCCTTCCCTAGATTCCTCGGATTTGGTTCTGTATTGCTGGGAAGATTTCCTGGCGGTCTGTAACTCTGAGCATTGGCCATTTGACCAATTTGATTCTCCAGTGCTTTGATGGAAGCTGATTAGCTTTGAAACATAGCATCATATGCTGCTTGTTGCTTTTTGAACATCTCTGCCAATCCCTTCTTTCATCTCTAGTTATTTCTCAGGTTAATGGCCTTTATTCTGTTGCTGGAATCCAGGTAGTGGATAGTTCTGCTGTTGGAATCATGGTGGATTGTTCTTTTGCCCTGAACTGTTGCTCCATGAAAAGTCGGGATGATTCCTCCACCCTGGATTGTAGGTGTTGGAATATGGATTGTTCCCCTGTCTGTTGAAATTGTTGACATAATTCACCGTCTCTTCAGGTTAGGTTGGCTGTGGTGCTCCTCCATATGTTGAACTGGTGGCTCCAATAGTGCTTTGGGTACTGAGAGTCTCTATGAATTTACATATCTGATCCAACTTGGCACTGACTGCTGTGTTTGCCTCCAACTTCATAAATTCCTGCATTCTCTTAATCATGCTCCTTTCTGTGGGCCACAAGGAGTCATTGTTGGCCATTTCTTCTATTAGGTCTCAGGCTTGTTCTTCTCATTTTGCCATTAAAGCTCCTCCAGCCGCAACATCAATTGTGGTTCTCATGTTGAGTGAGGAACAGACAAAATCGAGTGCAGCGGAACCCACCCGAGATCAAATCCCGGGTGAATAAATAATTTTTTTTTATCAACTTAAAATTTTCCTAATGCACTAAAAACATTTCCATGCATTAAAAATAATTACCATAAGCCAATTAAAAATTTTCAACACACTTAAAAATATTTATCAACTTTTGATAAATCATTCCAAGCAATAAATTAATTTTCCAACTCTTGGAAAAATTTCCATGCTAACAAAAATAATTTTCCAACATTTACAAAATTATTCCAAGCATATTACATAATTTCCAACTCTGAAAATTACTCCAAGCATACAAAAATTTTCTATATCAACTATATATCAATTTTCATACACTTCAATGCTTCCAATTCCTCACTTACATGCTTCCTATTAATCCAACAAATCCACAATAATTTTTCTCAACAATAATCATCAACAAATCTAACAATAAATATACAAATTAAATTTACCAACAAGCTTTCAACTCTTTTCCAATTTATTGAATCTTTGCCTCCAAGCTTCTCCAAATCCTCCAAGCTTTGAACTCCTTCAGATCCACCAAATTGAGCTCCTCAAGAACAAGTCTTGGTGATCAAAAGGTGGTTTGATCACTCAAGAATAGCAACCAACTTTTTCCCAAAATTCAACTCTTGAACCCTAGAAAAAATGAAGATCTCCAAGAACTTCAAGAACAAGAATCAACCTCTAACTCTTATGGATTAATTCTATGCTCATGATATTATGTTTGGGTGATTTATGGTGAGAGATTTGGTGAACAAAAACAAATAAAACTCAGCCCTCTTTCTTCTTTTTGGACTCTAGGCAGAAGCAGTGAAGGGATGGGTTTTTTATTTCTTTGTTTTAATTCGGCAGAGGATGAAAGTGAGCAAACCAAAAAAACATCCCTTTTCTTTTTTATATACGGCAGTGGCAGTGAGTGAGTTTAAAAGCAATTTTCAATATATGCTTTTAAATGGTTTTCAGCAGCAGTGAGTGTAAAAAAGGGGGAAAAATGTTTTTCATTCTTTTGATTTTTATTAATTCTAAATTAAGAAAAACAAATCCAAGCCATATAAATTAAACCATGGTTTAAGGGAATCTTTTCCCTACACCACATATTGCTAAAAGTAACTAAACCAAGGTTAAAATTAATCTCACCAACTTTAGTAACTAAGTTACCTTTTATGAATCATTTAGTTAATTAACTAAACAATCCAATTTACTTTAATTAATTAATTATATAAGCTAAGTAATTAATATTGTATATTAATTTAACAATTAAATTAATTCACAAATAATTACTAATTTAATATAAATCAAATTTACATTAATTATACAATAAATTTATATCAACTCTTGATATAAAATTAATTAATTCAATTCATCTCATGAATAGTCGGATTAAACAATTTAATCATAAATACCCAAAAAATACTTTGTCAATATTTGACGAGAGGTCGCCCTAGTGCTCAACGAGTAAACTCAATATAATGGAACTCTCTAGGCTTACGTTCGGTTGTTACGTATATATATACATATATATCTCATATATTTGTATACATATTTCATGAAGGCCTGTCCACCTACAAATCATGACTAAACAACACGACACGTCGAACCATACAAGTCGAGGTTAAAACGCTAATGTATAATCCCTTCGTCATTAGCATTTCCAATTGAGTAAGGTTATAGTTATACTGTCAAAACCTTATCTACTCAATATATGAAACTTTTCATCCTTATATTCCATTAATAAATAATATAGCAAAACTCTTTTTGAATATTATTTATAATGTTTAAGAAACAATTTCTTCAACGAACTTTCGGCCAAAAGATTTCCGGAATATATTCTGAAAATTTCTGGAAACAAAATCCAACCATACGGACTGAGAATCCTCATCTTAACACACACCGATCTTCGTGAGCATCGGTCTATACCTAACAGTCATCCAGAGGCCAGACCATGAAAGGTCTCTGACATGCATGGTATCAGGCACAGAGGATCACTCACAAGACCACCGTGGTGTCTCAAGTCAAAGGACCACAATAACTACTCAACTCGAAAAGATAACTATTGACAGTTTTATGGAATATCTATTAATCATCTTTTATGAGTTTATTCAATATTCATTCCACTAATGAATATCCGCATTTCTATACGAACTTCTGCTAAGCTCACAGTCTGTTGAGACAAACCATATGTCCATTACATATATAGACAATGCACCAGTCTTACAATATAATGACCGACCCATGTCAATATATCTAGACCAGGAACAATTTATATTCGAGAGAATGCGTGATATTTCTCAACACCATTTGCAACTCTTGCAACTATATCACCATATGTTGTAACTCTCGCGTCTTTACCAATTTCATATAAGGTTCCAAGTGTAACTCAAAATTCTAACTCTTAGAGTTACAATATATAAATAAAAGTAAGAGTTTTACCATATAAATAAATAAATAACCATGATAAAATAAATATTATATTGCATAAATATCAAATATTCATACAAAAAGTGAATTGTGCTCGATCACCATTTCCAACATCTCATCAGTCCAGAAAGTCCATTATAGAAAGTTTGGACTTGAAGCCATCTTGGAATCTAATGGTGAAGACATTTCTGAAGTAAGTCTTTGTGTAGGCACTGCATTTTTGCATGTAAGTCCCTATGATGAGTCTCATTTGGAGACACTACCTTTTAAGTCGAAGAAGTCACGGGAAACGGTCGTCGGAAGGGAATAAGTATTTTGTTGGATTTTATTTCGCTTGTTTAGCTTCGGGTTCGCTTGTTGGACCTCTGTTTTAAAACATCCTTAGCCCACACACGCCCAAGCCCATCTCACCTAAGCCCAACCAAAAAATAATTAAAACATTTAAAATACATGTCACAAATTAAATTAAATTAAATTAAAGCTAATTAAATTCCAATCAAATTAATTCCAATTTAAATTAAATTAAAACAAATTAAATTAAATTAATTAAAAACTAATACCAAAATTAAATAAATCTCTTCCTAAATTTAATTAAATCACTCACCTAATTTAAATAATTCCCCACCAAAATTACATAATTTCTTGCCTTAAATAATTAAAATTAAATACACACATAAATTACTTGATTTATTTCCTTGTTTAAAAATCCATGCAAACCCTAATTCATAACTATAAAAAGAACACAAACTTCAACCCTGGCTCCTTCCTCTCACACGGCCAAAACACAAACAAAACCCTAGCACACGTCTCCCTCTCTATATAAGCAACAACAAGTGTAAACCATAGGACCTCTCTCCTCTCTCACGGCCACAAACCAGAACAAAAGAGAATAAACCCTAAACCCAAGCCTCTCTCTTCTCACGGCTAACTCACAACCTTTAACTCATCAGCCCCTCTCCATACTGCCTCACCACTCCACATTGCTCCGATCCTTCACACGTCCCTCAATCCCATAACAGCATGCACGCGTCTCACCCTCACCCTTCACTCAACACGCACTCACGTAACTCATCAACCCTAAACAAACGTCCCACAGACCAAAACCGAAGCCACACTCAAAAGACCTTACTTCATGCAGCTTTCTCTCCCTTAAACAGCCACGTACAGGCAGCAACAAAATGAATAAGACCCCATGCATGCACGTCCCTCCACAAACAGCACACACTCCATGAAACCCTCACGAAGCAGCAACCTAAGACACTCGGCATTTCCCTTTTGACCAGCCACTCCACAACGCACACAATTCCCTTTTGACACAGCCTCAAACACTGCCCACAAAAGGCCAACACATTCATACCAAACTGTCGCATAACACCCTCTGAAAACTGCCCATATTAACCACTGAAACAGTCCCAAAATCTTCCTTAAAATTGCCGCACAACCTGACCGAATAAACACCCCAAAAACTATCCTGAAACTGTCCCAAAACTGCCCGAAACTGCACCCAAAACTGTCCCAAAATAGTCCCTGAAACTGCCCAAAACAGCCCCCACTGCAGTCCTAAAAAAAGACGTAAAATAGTCCCGAAATTACTAAAAACATTGACCAAAAAGCAGTAGCTTGAACAGCGAAACGGCGAGGAAAACGGAAAATCAGTAAGCCAGAAGAGTTGCGGAGTTTTAGCCCTTCCGATCATCGTGTAACGCGCTTCCAAAAGTTGACGCAAAAGGTTAGACCAGAGGGCACTTTGCACATCATTTTCATTCGTATTTTTACTATTTATTTAATTTTATTTGCATGATTATTGTGGAATGATGCATGTTGTGGCCCTTGAATAGATAGAAAATGCATGATTATTGTGAAATGATGCGTGTGGTGGCCCTTGAATAAAATGGAAAATGTGCCGCCTCTTGTGGTATATAGGATGGAAACCCAGACATAAATTCCGTAGCCGAATCCGAATGGACGGTAGTGCGGTCTGTACTTGGGATACAACTCCACGTACCACTTGAGTAAACTGCGTATATTTTGTTTTATGATTCGTTTATTATCCGCTATTTAATTTATGCATGTTATTTGTTTGTGTAATGATGTGATAAAGCGCATGGGCTTAGTAAGTTGAATTAAAGGTCCTCTATGTTGAGAGATTAAAAGCCTAAGGGCTACCTTTGCCACGATATTTCGCCGCGCCGGATGATGTATATTTGACTGAATGTAAGATGTGTTCAATCGGGTATACGAAGTCCGATATTGCTGTCTTTATTTTTATATGCATTATGATATTGTGCGTATGGGCTTAGTAAGTTGGATTAAAGGTCCTCTATGTTGAGGGATTAAAAGCCTAAGGGCTACCTTTGCCACGATGCTTTGCCGCGCCGGATGATGTATATTTGATTGAATGTAAGATGTGTTCAATCGGGTATACGAAGTCCGATATTGTTATCTTTACTTTTATATGCATCATGTTATTATGCGCATGGGCTAACTAGGGTGGATTAAAGGTCCTCTATTCGAGGGAAATGCCTAAAGGCTACCTTTACCACGATGTTTTGTCGCGCCTCTTATTATGTCATTTACCCTTTGTGTATCATTGCTTCACTTACGCATGCATTACGAAGTTCCATATAATTATCTTTATTTTTGTACGCATTGTAATGAAAAGCGCATGGGCTTATTATGTTGGACTAAAAGGTTCTCCATTTGGGGGAAGAAAAGCCTAAAAGGCTACCTTTACCACGATATTTGTCGCGCCCTCATTCCATTGATTGCATCATCTACCTTTGTCTTGGCTTGATCTATTATCACTTGTGTATCCATGTTATGATAGCATTCGGGCATTATTTCTCGTGGTATATCGGATGGAAACCCAGATATAAATTTCGTAGCTGATTCCGAATGGACGGTAATGCGGTCTGTACTTGGGATACAATTCCACGTACCACCTGGAAAAATGCCCACGTATGTGTTTGTGTCAATCTTAGGTATCATTTTCTGTATCACATCATTGCACGTCTATTCTGTATTCATAATTGCCTCTTTAGTTATTTATTTTCATTATGCGATTAATTGTCTTTCCTTAATATGCATGCTTGTATAAATGTTATTTGTTTGCGCTTCTGTGTCTATCAATGTGAAATTGTATGTTTGCCGTCATTTTGATATCGCATGCTAGTACCACTATGGTTTATTTGCGTTTCTGTATTCATGAATGTTACATGCTTATGAAATTATATGCCTGCCGTCGTAATGATTTATTTTTAAAGCATGCAAACTTAGACGTAGGTTCTATGCAAATTTAGATGTAAACTTTATTTTCATACATGTGAACTTAGGATTAGAGTACACTTGGAAATATATGTTGCTTAGGCTTGGTTAGATCATTGCACAAATATTTTCGTTACAAGTGGCATAAGTAAGGGACCATTCCGAACCCAACGGTTTGAGGTCTCCCTTGCGAGGGGTGAGTGCGGCCTTAAATCTTTGTCCCGGTTCACACTGGGTGGCGGGTCTATGTTATTTCTCTGGTTTAGTTCCCCCGCGGACTATTCTGTACTCCCAACTGGGCCACGAGCCTAGAACAGCGTCGTCCACTTTTGTGTCCTACACTTTGTACCTTTCCCAAGCTTCGTAGAGAGTCTCTGAATCAAGTTGTACAAAGGATGTGATGTCATTCCTCAGTTTTGCTGTTCTGGCTTGTGGAAAGTACTTTGCAAGGAATTTGGTGGCTAGATTGTTCCAAGTTGTGATGGAACCTGCTGGTAGTGAATGTAGCCAAGCCTTAGCTCTGTCTTTCAGGGAATATGGAAATATCCGCAGTCTCATTTCTTTTTTCAACTCCTCGGTTGTAATTGAAAGTGCCACAAACTTCTAGGAAGTTGCTGATGTGGGCATTGGGGTCTTCAGTTGCATTCCCCCCAAACAGAACTGCCTGTTGAATCATCTGGATACATGATTTGATGTCACATGCATTTTCTGGTAAGGGAGGAAGAACAATACAGGAAATGAAGCCGTAAACCATCGGAATGGTTCTGTCTCGAATGGGAATTAGTGGTTCAACCTCCAAATGTTCAGGTTCCATGTTGACGATTGCTTTTTTGGCCTTCTCGCCTTTCCCTTCTCAACTGTCTGATGGTTCTTTCAATTTCTGGGTCAAGCGGTCGGATTTCAAAGCTTCTGGTTCGTCTCATGTAGTGTCAGAGAACCTGAAACAAGAGAAAACAAAAAACAATAAGTAAAAGAAAAAATTAGACACAAGTAACGGTATCTAAACCCTAAACTAATAAAAAGATAACTAAGTCCCCGGCAACGGTGCCAAAAACTTGACCGGTGCTTACACACGCGTATAACGCAAGCGCACGCATCGTTCAAGTAGTATAAAAAGTATAGATCCCACGAGGACTTAATACCTATTCTATCAATTTTAATGGGGCCAAATGATTACTGGTATCTATTGGATTGTTTGTTTGATTGGATGTTGACTTAAAACTTTTTAAAAAGTAAAAGAAGTAAATAAAATTGTGCTAAAGTAAATTTAAGAAATTCCAAATTTATAAAACTATCTAGGGTTGTGAATCCTTCCAATATTATTTAAAGATGAAGTGGTTATCCTATGGTTGGGTAATATATTGATTTACTAACCTGGAACACTAAATTATGTAAAAGCCTCTTCCGATGGTCAATTACAAATACCTAGTATATCCAATTGAACCATATGCCTATGTCAACCAAATTACTTGGATTCATTAAGTTTAAGTTTCAATTATGGCCACCCCGCCCGACAAGTATATTCCTATCATGTAAGGAAATCTATTAAGGGTTATCTATCATCAAGGAAGATCAGGGGTATGAGTCTAAGGTCTTAACCTAAAATCCCTATATCTAGTTCATTTTAAGTTTATCTAATCAATTTTATTAATGGCCAGTTAATAAAAAGCATTAAGATTAAGACTCAATAAATAAATCTTTATATTACTCAAACTATAATCTAACCCCTTATAAACCCGTGATATTGAAATTCATCACAACCCTAGATAACTAACTTAGTTACGACACATAACTAGGGCTAGTAAAATAAAAGACATAAAGTAAAAGTGCTGAAAAGTAAATGCGATAAAGTAAAGGCGGAAAAATAAATTGCAATAAAATAAAATGCTAAAAAAAAATTAGAAATTACTTACTAATTACTATTTAGATATCTCCCATAATATAATATATTAACTGTGTGATAATTACAACCAGCCATAAATGCGGTAACCTGATTAAGTCAAATTAAGTCCAACCAGCCATAAAGGCGAAACCAAAGTAAACCAGTCATAAAGGCGGAACCAAAATAAACCAGCCATATAGGCAGTAAGTGAATTTTATTACCAACCGACCAATCTGGCGGTATCTTTGCTTAGTCAGATTTAACCAGATTAAATTGATTTACCAACCGACCAATATAGCGGTATCCCTTTTTGAGTCAAATTTTAAATAGTGAATATAATATAATTATGGGAGATTAATCTAACTAGCAATGGTAAAAGAATTACCTTTCACCTTAGCAGGGGAAGTTACCTCCTCATGGTTGAATAGTAAAACTGTAAAAGTAAAAAGTAAAAATAAATTACTATTACTATTACAAATAGTAAAATTAATATTACTATTACAAAACGTAATTACTATTACAAAACTGTAATTAAAAGAAACTAGGTAGAAAACTCCATATTTACATCAGAGAATTCAGAGAGGAAGGTACATCTGAAATCAAAAGTTCGAGCTCTATTTATAGGCATCGGCAAGCCTCGGGCGTCGCGACGCGGAAGCCTTTGGCATCGCGACGCCGGGACAGTTCCACGTGTCATGCGGAGGCGGCTGCAACTCAATGATTGCAATGACGTGGCGTTGACGTGGCACACGTGGCGAAAGCTATTGTCGGCACCGCAGGATTGCGACACGTGGAGACACGTGTCACGCTGTGATTGGCTGATGATGATGTGGCATGTTGACTCGGTTGACCGGTGACGTGGATGATGATGTGGCATGACACGTGGCAAAGTTGACTCGTTGACCTGCTGATGTGGCTGATGACGTGGCGACACATAGGATGACACGTGGCACACATGGCAATGGTGATTGTCGGCACCGTAGGATGATGACACGTGGCATGCGCACGTTAGCATATCAGCTGTGATGGTGACATGTGTCACGACGCACGTTAGCAAAAGTCAAACTTTTCTCAGATGCTGACACGTGGACCCAGTGCACGTTAGCAGATCGGCGCAGGTTAGGCGTCGCGACGCCAAGAGCTTCAGTGGCGCGACGCGAAAAATTACCAAAATGCCCTTTTGTCCGATTTTCACTGTTTGGCCCAAAATCACCTTCAGAATGCTCAGAAACTTTATTTATCTACAAAATAACACAAAACATATCAAAATATTCACAAAACTCAAGAAACTATATAAAATATTAGGTTAAATGAGTGGGAAATAGTGATAGATTTACCACTCATCAATGACCCATCACATTTATTCTAGAATTAGGCCCATTGGGCCTTGAACCAATGCCAAACCAAGCCTCTTCATGGTACCTCTACTACCTTGCATTGGCCCACTTTTCACCCACGTTGTTGCCAAGACGTCCCTCGGCCCCACAGTTCTCTGGTTCCTTCCCTCCCTCATAACTTCTTCCTCAAGCATCCTTGCCAAGTCAATGGCTCTTATCACTTTCTTTGGCTCAAACTCGCTGACCCTCTGACATATGCTTTCCTTCAACCCATTGAGGAAATATCCTATGAATTGATCCTTCGGTAGATTGATGACATGCTACGCCAGCCTCTCACAAATTGCTCTACATATTCATCTACTGATCTCTCTTACTTCAGGCTAGCAAAGAACTCAAAAGGATTAGAGTTACTTATCTCCGTGAATCGTTTAAACAAATCAAGAGTGAACATTTCCTAAGATATGGAATTTTGTTCTCACCCAACGAAACCAATGGATTGCTGCTCCTTCTATGCTAACCATCGCCAGAGGTATTTTCATATCTGACCTCATCTGGTGAATCTCGAAAAACTGTTCAGCTCGGGTCACCCAACCCACCGGGTCAATACCATCGAAAAAATGGAGCTCCACCCGCTTCAGTATCATACGTCTTTCGGTATCATCTTCCTCACATTTCACATCCACAGCTCGTGGCTTCTCTGAAGTATCTACTAGAATGGGTGGGGGCTGAGTGTGTGTCCACTCAGGCTCATTTCTATCCTCAGATAAGATTCTATCTTCCGGTTTAGATTTTTCATTTCCTTAAAATAGTTTTTAATCTCATTTATGTCTCCTCTTAATGTTTGCATCCCCGTGGATAGATTCTTGATAAGTGCATGAAAATGTACTTTGAAACATCACTTATCTAAGTTTATTGTTAAGTATTTAGTTATACATTTTATATTTTATTACATAATTTCTATCGTTATATTAATTTAGAAATATTTATTATTTAGACTAATTTAGTGATTTTTATTTGTAGGGATATTAATACATGGATCCTGGGACAATTGTAAGTGTTTATGGGCCATACTAATGCATATGACGCACACAGGAGCCGAGAACGCGAAAAGTAGGAAACAATGAGAAATTGTACTGGCGCTATGGCGCCATACTCCCATACAAAATCCAGTGAGCCAGGCGCCATGGCGCCACCAAAGGGGGAAGAAATCGTGACATGGAAAGAGAAAAGTCAAATTGGAATTGTTGATTGCTCACGTGGGGCCATAAGTTGAATAAAGAAAAGGAAATTGTTGATTTGAATTGCAAAAGCAAAAAAGTGGCGTGAAGAAACAAATTAAATTAAAAAGGGAACAAGGTGGGGCCGAAACAATAAAGAGAATGAATTATTGACCAAAAAGAAAAAGAATTGAAAAGGGAGTTTATTTGTTTAAGAAAGAATCACCTGGACTCAATTGCTGGCAGTAGGGTTTCAAGTTGCCCATTATAAAAGGCCATGCGACATTGAGAATTGGAGCTCCAGGCTGCGGAAGGCAGCTGCGCATAATTAAAAAAGGAGAGCAGAGCCGAGAGAGAAGAAATCAGAGCGAAGAAGTCGGGACATGGAGCCGTGATGATTCAGAACAATATTTATCTCCAATCTCGGGTTATTTTTATTTCTTTTATGGGGAACTAATCCCCTAGGCAAAGCTAGGGATGAACTCTTGTTTTGGATTTTATTATTTATGTTTTTGATTCCTACGAACCTTTTTATCGTTTAATAAAATTAATGTTATTGTTTTCTATTATTTTTCGATTTATTAATCCAGAAATTATATTTTGTCAAATCTCATATAGATCCAGTCATGCTTCTTCTATGTGTGGTTTGCGAATTTAATTGTGACTGGTAAAGTTGTTTTGCGTGTTGGTCTTCTGCTGCAGTATTGCCTGAGGGTATATTGTCGACGTTAGATAACTCGTAACGATGACTTTTGTATGATGTTAACATAGAGAAAATAATCATTATTACCTTAGAATTTATCATGCGTAGAATTGAATATTTTCCGGTTGTTGGTTTGGGATGTGAAACCTTCAATTGTGTAATAATAGGAATCAATAACTAAATATAGGAGTTCGATGCAAGAGGGATTCCCGAAGCTTGTCATATCTCTCTGCCATTATCTTTTAATATCTTTTCATTATTTTATTTATCTTAAAATTTAATTACCAATTTTATCGTTTAATTTCTTAAGTTATCGTTAACGTTGGTTTAAGTAAATTATTTCTTTGTAATCATCTCTCTGTGGAATCGACACCCCAACTGTATTGCGATAACCGCGAGTCATATTTGGGCGTAATCAATTCTCCATTTCCCTCCTCAAACCATTCACTTCCCCTTCTATTCTTTCTGTATTCCTTACCAAATTGTCACCCTATTCTCCCTTCTAGTTGTGGTCATGTTCCCTTAGATCGGATCCGACAGGTCGGACCAATTGGTAGATATTATAATTTGAAAGACTTGCAAGCAAGAAATAACAAGAGTTTGATTTATAAATCTGATGTAATTGTAAGCCCGTTAATGGCATAAGAGTATTTACATAATATAACTAAACACAATACTGGAAAAGCTTAACAAGAAATCCCCACAAAAGCTTAACAGCCAGATTTCCCCATGACAAACAAAATGATTAAGGTAATGGCTGCCCTCCTTTCACATTCTCCCCCTTGATATAGCTGAGTCTCCCCTTGGTTGTAAACCAACTCTTGCCACGTCATTCCCCAAATCAGCACACAAATCTCCTGTAGCAACAAACATCATGCCTTTGTTCTCGGGCGGCCCCTCTTCCTTCTCCTCTCATAGACTAACAAGCTTGAAGGCCTCTCCCTTAATGGACTTGTTGGATTATGGCCTCCCCTGGAAGTTTCCTCAGGCCCAGCTGCGCCCCTTGAATTTTGTAGTCCCTAACAGGTACCGTCGGAATGTCTTTCAGTGAAATGGTTTTAGCATCAGGTTTTATACTTTCACAATAAGGAACCCACCAGTCCATACTGCAGCACATAGAAAATAGAAATTTGATTAAATAACCAAGATTACAATTTTGCAATCAAGTAATAATTAGCAAAGTTTTGATTTACTTACATCATCTTAATTATTTTTAGGAGTCTTGATCTATCCATGCTGGGAAAGTTGAGTTTGCCGAGCAAAATAGGATTTTTCTCCAATAGCACTTGGAGAGTGTCACGTAAATAATTCCTTGTAGCATTCTCAGGTGGAAGCTTACCAGGCCTGCAAGCAATTCTTTCATTAGGGTTGGTAATTTCAGAAAAGATCATATGATTATTGCAAAATAAATTTTGTCGTACTAGATTTCAATCAACTGTTCTGTAGGCTACAAATGTTTTGGGATGCTCTTTCAGGGAGCCAACAGTACTTGAATATTTGTGAGATAAAACTCTAAAAGAAAAGATTGTACACAGTGCACAAGGCTCCCGCTATGAGCAGGGTCAAGGAAAAGTCCTGATACACGCATTCTTATATTGTTTCCAAGGTTTGAACCCGTGACCAAGCGAATATCAAAACTATCTTCAAAATTTCCGAGAGATGGAATCTATCTTTCAATAGCCCAAAGGAAGGAAGAAACTTAGACCTACCTGTGTATATGCCTTCGCATCTCAGAGAACAGTTTTGCTGAGTACACATTATCATCGATCTGGGTGAATGCTGAGAGGTATTTCTCAGCCTTATCCCATTCTCCATTAACAACATACTCCCAGAAGAAATTCATATTAAAGAAGACCTTTGATTCTTGCTCCAAACTTCACCAACAGAAGCTAAATCAATCATAAAAGTATATGAAGAAACCAAATGATCGAAAAAACAGAAAGCAAAGAGTACTTGTGAAGTGTTTCCTTGAATCCTTCTTCATCAAGAAACTGAAGTATCAAGTATATAAGTTCTTCCTGCAGAAAAATCAATTTACATATCAAAGGAACAAACAGATCCCACTGCAGTGGCAAATTTTGAGTAAAATATTCACTTCTGAAAAATATTGACGGAAACAGATTTTCAGAATAACAATTTAGTCACAACGAAACAACATATAAGAAAACTAATGGAAAAAATTTGGTTTACCTTTATACTTCTTTTTCCATTTTCAAAACTAGGGAAAACGCGTCTGATTAGTGAAAGGAGTGCTGATTTATTCACAAAAGGAAACATAAGTTTATCTTGCAATACACGATTTCTCCTGACCAATATTTTGAGAACATCAAGCAATTTAGCCCTTGCAGATGTGGTATTCGTATAACAGGACAATTGTTCACTTTCCCTGCATATTTAATTTTCTTTAAAATTGAAAATTTTCAAATACGTGTGTGTGTGTGTGTTATAATTAACAATGTTTGAAAAGCTTCAATCATGCCTTGAACCCTTTAAATCTAAAATCTCAGCTAATTCACCAGCAAATTATTTTGGAAAACAGGGAACGCTTTCAAATCCTTCAAGAAAATACTAACAGCCCCGGTATGGTCATTCCTGCAAACAAACAACCCAACACACATTGAGGAAGCAAAACAAACATAATGACTATAAAGATTCAGAACTACACTGCACTGCTAACTTCAATCATCAGGATAGAAAAAAATTAATTAAATAAAGTTTCTTTCTATGATTCAATCATCTTTTTGCTCATCTTGACCTCTCTACTATTAAGTGGAGGGAAAAAGAACATTGAAACCAAACAAACTAACGAATACAATTACACCATCCCACGCTTGTTTGGCATGCAGATTACTTAAACTAACCTACGGTTACTAAAAACACCTTGCCCAGCCTACTGCTTTTGACAGGATAGAACCCAAGCGATTTTACCAACTGAACCCACAACTTAAAGGTATGTTCATAATAGTTGTCTTTCTGCTCAACTTTTGAAGCACAATAGTTAAAAGTGTTTATTACCAAACACCTATCTAAGTGATTTTATGTGCCACTAACACCACAATCCCAAACATACACTCAGAACATGTTTCAATTTTCCTAGAAATCCAAACAAGAAAACACAAAGTTTCTGATTTTGTTATATTTGTAGATACCTGTGCAAGGCTTCATAATATTTCTGCTTTCGCAACTCATAGAACAATTTCTTTGAGTATCTATTATCATCCATATTTGTGAATGCTGAAAGATACTCGTCTGCAATTTCCCATTCGCCATTGATTATGGTTTCCTCAAAATACTTCAAGTTGAAGAAAATCTTTGACTCTTTCTCCAACCTTCATCATAAAAAAAAAAAATAAATAAAAAATAAAAAAAATAAAAATAAAAATAAAAATAAAAAACCCACATTAAAACTTCATCAGCAATTAAGAATTTTGACTTTTTTCAAGTGCAAAATACTCATGCAAACATTTAGCTGAAAATGACAAAAAGATATGTTGTTTTCATGAAGCGAAAGAAAAAAATTAATTAAAGCAAAAATTAAGAAGGTGATGGAGCTTACGCATGAAGACTTTGATAACAATTATCTTCTTCAAGAAACTTCAGAATCAAGATTATGAGTTGACTGTAAGTACTATTGTCAATGCACATTCTCAGTCTCAGGCTTCAAGATTTCCCTTGTAAGCTGTTTAAAGACTTCCGAATTGTACTTCCCATTTTAGGCCTTTTATAAGGAATTTTTTCTTAATTTTTTTGCCCATATTTGTTTTAATATCAATATACGGCTATCAATAATAAATAATCAACACTTGAGGTGGATTCAATTGAGATTATACATGGTTATTTCTATTTTAAAAAATATATGAGTGTTCAATCAGAGATTTAAAAAATTCTTTAAAATCTTATTATATTTGTTATGATTTTAAAAAATATATTTTATATGAAGATATCCATAAGTCAATTGATTTTAAAAAATTTCATTGAAGGATGAATTTCAAAAGATTTTAAAGAATTAAAAAAAATCTATTGAAATCTCTTATTTATATAAGATATTAATAATAAAAAAAATAATTTTTAATTATATAAAATAATTTTTAATTCTAAACACATACATTTATAACTAAATTTCTAAAGTTTAATACAAAAAATGCTAAAAATATGGAAATTCCTTTTCTTTCTTTTTTTTTTCATTTTTAATATTTTTTTCAAAAATAAAAATAAAAATAAAAATTCAATTTCTAAAATCCCGGTCCAGCCCGACATCGCTCGGGCCCGGGCTAGGCTTGACAAAGCCTGGGCCCGGCCTAACCCGTCGGTGCCACTTGGGGCCCAGGAGGGGCTTCAGCCCCTGCTGGCCCAAGAAAAAAAATATTTATTTTTTTTATAAATAAATTATTATTATTTGATTTAACATAAAAGACCCTTCTAAAATTTCAAAACTTTAAAATATCAAATCTTAAAGTAAAATATTTTTATTTTCTACTTTTATTTTTGTTAATTTTCTTGGTCACCATTTTAAATCAATCAACCAACTATTCAGTCAGATGGATCCCAAAATTTTATCCAAAATCTAAACAAAATGTTAAATTTTATGTGTAATGACTTTTCATACTTTTTATTGTTTATGAATAGGGGTCTCGTTTTAGGAACTCCCCTATGTCATCTCAAAATTTAGGACAACTCGTGAAGCCCTTGAATTTAGCCCTGTTGAAATTTTTTTCTAAATATGATTGTAGGCACTGCATTTTTACACATAAGTCCCTATGATGAGTCTCATTTTGGAGACACTACCTTTTAAGTCACGGAGGTCGCGGAAAACGGACGTCGGAAGGAGAATTCAGAATAAACAAGGTTCACTGTTTTCGTTGGTGCTGCGTTCGTTACTTCGTTCGAACGTCAGGCAGATTGCGGACGTTCGTGCCACGTTCGAGGAGGCGTTCGAACGGTGTCGGTAATTCTGGTTTTGCTGCTAGCCTCACATCAAGCCCAATTCGCCCAAGCCTTGGCCCACACACCCAAGCCCACTTAAAACACATATTTAACACATGGTGAAATCAAAACAAATCTAAAAATCACATACCAAATTAAAAAGATATCATACATAATCTAAACCAATCAAATATAATCATACCAAGTTAAAATCAATCAACCAATATATTATTCCCAAACTTAAAATATTGTATGCCTAATCAACATAAACTAAATATTCAACCTTCCCTATCTAGCCAAGATTTGTCCCCCCTCAATCTTTGACTTCCCTTATCCAACACCAAATCAAATCCCTTTCCTTGTCAAGCCTAACCTTTTGCCTATAAAAAGAACCATTCACCAACCTTCTCAACCCTAGCTAGCTTATACACATAAGATACACACAACTCACACAAATCAGAAGAGAAAAGAAAATAACCCCAAGCCTTCACATTAAAAGCACCATCATAACACACAAGAGCCCTAGCCACTCAAGAAAATAAAAAGAAAGAGTTCTATTCACCCTCACTCTCCCATTGCCGAAATCATACCTTAATATAGCAGCCCCTTTAACACTAAAACAGTAGCCAAATCACGCCTAAACCACCCCCTATACAGCAGCAAAATACTCTTAAAACATCCCCTAAAAACCTTAAAAACAGTAACATAAAATTGCATTCATAATCTTTAAAAGACTCACACAAGACCACACTAAAAACCCACACAAAAACTTGGAACAGTCCGTTGAAACGTCAAAACAGGTGACCTGAACAGCGAGCAGCAAAACAGAGGCCGAACAGTAGCAAATCAGAGTCTAAAGCAGCAGCGAAAGACGGAGAACGACGACTCCAAACAGTGAGACAACGAACGAGAACAGTGAACCAGTGAACCGAAAGAGTTGCGGAGCATCCACCCTTCCGACGACCGTGTGCCGTACATCCGAGAGGTGATTTAAAAGGTTAGACCTGAGGGTACTCTTCACACTCATCTTTATTTGATTTTTGTTATTTATTTTGATCGTATTTTACTTATTTGTTAAATCTCGTTTGTGTATGATGTGTGTTGTGGGTATTGGATGAATGAGAGACGTGTCAACTCTCGCGGTATATCGGATGGAAACCCGGACATAAATTTCATAGCCGATTCCGAATGGACGGTAATATGATCTGTACTTGGGACACAACTCCACGTACCGCTTGAGTAAACGACACCCTCTTTTGTTTTGTGTTGCTTTTGTTTATTTTTCTTCACTTGAATTCTGTATGTTGTTTATTTATGCATGATTCAATCGAGCGCATGGGCTTAGTAAGTGGAATGAAAAATCCCCTATGGGGAGGGGTTAAAGCCCTTTACCACGATGCTTTACCGCGCCGGTTGATGTGTGTCCGGTTGAATGCAAGATACGCTCAATCGGGCATACTTAGTTTGATATGATTGTCTTTATGTTTGTATGCATGATTTGATGTGACGCGCATGGGCTTAGTATGTTGGCCTAAAGGTCCTCTCTTTGAGAGATCAAGAGCCCCAAAAGGCCACCTTTACGGCAGGACTTCGCCGCGCCCCTTTATTTTGTCGTTTATGTATTGCGTCTCATTTCATGCATCAGGTTTGTTCCCGTTCGAACGCGTTTACGAACGCAATTCGAACGCGCATGTATTTTGCCTTGTCATGCATCAGGTCTTATTTCTGTTCGAACGCGTTCACGAACGCCATACGAACGTGAGCATTCTGTTTCATTTCCGTTCGAACGCGTTCACAAACGCCACACGAACGTGAGTATTCTGTTTCATTTCTGTTCGAATGCGTTAACAAACGCCATACGAACGAGAGCATTCAGTTTCATTTCCGTTCGAACGCGTTATCAAACGCCATACGAACGCGAACCTTCTGTTTACCGTTTGAACGCGTTTACGAACGCTACACGAACGCGCACCCACTGAACTGAGTCCTCTTCATTAGATTTCATGCATAGTTTTCCTAGTAGCTATCCCCACATGTATGAATACGAATATGTTAATGTATTGCGATTCATATCCTTATGTCATTATATCAATAGAGTATTGTTTCTTGTGGTATATCGGATGGAAACCCAGACGTAAATTCAATAGCCGAATACGAATGGACGGTAGTGCGGTCTGTACTTGGGATACAATTCCACGTACCACTTGGAAAAGTGCCCACATGTATGCTTGTATGTTTAGTATGTATGTTTGTGTTTTCTTGAACATGGTATGCCAATGAAGTTGTATGTTCGCTGCTACTTTGATGTACTTTCAAGCATGCAATCTTAGATGTGAGATATATGAGAAATGCAAGTATGAGTTTTATTTTGCATATGTGAATTTAGAAGCATGATACTCTTGGAAATAAGTGTTATTTAAGCCTGATTAAATTATTACATAAATCCTTTTATTACAAGTGACATAAGTAAGGGACCATTCCGAACCCAACGGTTTGAGGTCTTCCCTTGCGAGGGGTGGGTGCTGCCTTAAATCTCATTTTCCCGGTTCACACCGGGTGGCGACTCCATTATTCTCCGGTTTAGTCCCCCGTGGCTACTCCGTACTCCCGACCGGGCCGCGAGCCTAGGACAGCACGCGTCGCCCAGGTAGCTGTGTTCCCACAATGGTGTATAAATATATATATATATATATATATATATATATGGAATGAAATGATAAAATCCTTAAGTGAAAAAGACTAAACCTTTGGGTTTAAAGGAAATAATATGTTTTTTATTGGGAAAGAACATAACCCTTAGGTTAAAAGGACCCCATGGAGGATTATAACCCTTCAAGAATTGCATTCATTGATAAAATGATACGTTTTCAAAGGAAACATTCAATGTCTATAAAAATGAGTGCTTGAATTCATTTTTTGATCATCCAAAAGAATCCAAAAACATTCATTCTAAAAATTTGAAATATAGAAATAGTTTTTCCCATTTTCAAGTTCAAGTTCTTGGAGAAATGAGTGTCCCTTCAACATGAAGCAATCAAGTTATCATAAGAGAATGTTAGCCACAAGCTCACAAGTAATCCATTGAGCACCGACACGGGGGAAATAAGTTATAAGGACAGAGACAACTCAACTTGATTCTCATTTATCATCTTCTAAATAAATTTTCAGGTTTTTCTAAGTTTCAATGTTTATGTTTTATTGAATGTATGACAATAAAAATTTGATTGAAAGTTGTATGTTAAAATTGATTAATAACACATTATAAATAACAAGCCCATCTTGAATCAAATTTCTGACTCCGCCACTACCGTTGCCACTCTTAATCACATTGATTAATAAAACTCAATATTTTACCACCGCTTGTGTTTAAACAAAACTATTACATTCAAATAGAAGACATATACAACACTTGCTTTTAAGATTTCCTTAAGCATGAGATTCTTTGTGAAATACTGAAATTTACTTTCCCTTTTAAAACCAAGCCTTATGTTTTTCAACTTTCATTATTAAAATTTAGAGTTGAAATAATTTTTATTCAATTGTTCATTGTTTAATCAAATTTTAATTTTAATTTTTTATTATTAAAAAATATATGAACTTGTTAAATCTAATAAAATACTGATAAAATAATTCTTTAAAATATGTGAGAATTTGGATGGAATTAAACAATCCATTAATAAAATCTATGATCATACAAAAATCTAACACAATCAATTAAAATCTTAATTAAATACATCTTCCTTAATGCAAGTATGCAACTCCTCTTATATAAAATCTACATTGTTATTAATAGAATTAAAATAGAATATATATCTTTATAAAAATTTCAATATAAAACTCAATTTATTACTGGATTCAAATTCTTTTATAAGAGTCTACAATTCTTAATCTGATAGACATGGTTTCAACTAATTTGCTAATCAAATAATTTTGTTAATCAAATTATTTTATTAATTTGTAGAAAAAATATTACCTATAGGCTATAACATAATAAGTGGAGCTATTTACAGTGAAAAAGATACTTTAAACAGTATTTTATTATACACCTTAATATAATCAGTACCGATTCTAGGGTTAGAAAAATGAGATAATTGCCTAGGGCCCCGCTTTAAGATAAGTCCTTCTAAATTTTATTAATATATATATTTATGTACCTAAAAAACAAAAAAAAAATACAAAAATATATTTTTTATTTAAGAACATATTTTAAGGTCTAGTTTTCATAAGTTTCATTAAAACTAGCACAAGGTTCGCACTTTATGCATGTTGAACATATATTTTAGGTATTGATATTATAAATGCTTTGAATCTTATCGGTTTTATATTTTAAATGAGAGAACTGATTTATTTCGCCTCTTTCGTTTGTCTCTTAATTCTCAAATAATATTTCTAATTCACTGTACAAGAGTTAATCGTAAGAGTTTGCATCATGAAGCACAATAAATAATAAAAAATTCAGGAAATAAAAAAAACTTATAGAAATAATTCAAAATAAAAATAACAAATAACAATTGACCCGAAATCCAAAAAAAAAAATTTAACTAGGTTTTTTGGGCGGGTACTATTTAGGTTTCTTATTTTAATAAGAAATTATATTATTATATTGTAATATGTTTTTTATTTTAATAATTTATGATTTTAATTTTATAATTTAGTTATAAAAACATTAATTGTAGAGTTTAGGTGTCACACACACACACTATAAAGAAGAAGAGAATCTGAATGCTACTATCATGCAATTTTATAGAGAATATCTATAACGCCCGGTAATATTGACTACTGTTACAATGTGGGACATATAATACATCATGAAAATTATGTTTGAACACATATACACTCATGAAATGACTTTGGGGACAATCGATAAATTCTTCAAAATTTCGATACGCAATCGTACGATGTTCCATCTCGGATAGCCCATGGTATTTGGGCCATAATATTTTCATACGATCTCTGATTTTTATGAACTTTATATCATCAGAAATTTAAGATCAAGATCTACAACGTACACGTTAAATATTTTTCCAAATTCGAAGAAGAAACAAGTAAAAAATGCAAGTAAAAAATATGGATGAATAATGCCCATAGACCCATCTAGAGAAATCTCAAAGTTTCTCAAAATTTCTAAACTTTTCTTCATAAAATCAAATTTCAAATAGCCCATCATATAGAAGAGGGGCACTATTCAAACATTCCTAAATGTTTGAAGAGATGAAGAAACGTGAGAAGAGGGAGAAGGAGAAAGAAGAAGAAGAAAGAGGGAATAAATAAGATGAAACAAATGCCAAATACCCATTCATCAAACAAAGAAGATGAAAAGCCACCATGGAAGACTTGAGGGATGAAAGGAATTAAAGGAGATGAAGTAAGAAAACTCGACCCAAAAATTGGATTGTAAGATTCTAAGTGTATGATGATAGAATAGGGCTATTGGCATGCTAGGGATTATTTTGGTGATTGATAAATAAAGAAATTGATTGTAGAGTTAAATGCCCAAATTTTGAAAATCTTAGGTGTTGAGCTTAAAATAAGATTGATGAAATTAAATGATTGCTTGAGGATGATAACTTGGTATAGAATATGTGAAGTTGAAGCATAATAGAATGGTTTGTGTAATGGTTTTGATATAGAAGTATTGGTGGTGCATTTTGGGTAAGATAGACTTTGAGAAGAAAATTTTGAATCTTGGAAAATAGGCTAGCGTCACGACGCCCAGGCCCAGCGTCGCGACGCGTACTGGAAATTTTATCACAGTTAGTTTCTGGAATGCGAGCATCGTGAAGCGTACTGTTAAATTGCGTCACGATGCAGAGACAAATGATGCTCACTAGATTTCCAGCTTGTGTAAGCATCGCGACGCGTGAGCAAAATTTTCCTCAAATCAATTTTAGTTCAATTCAATTTCACCCTAACGTGTTAGAGGCCACCCTAAAGGTCTCATATCAGCTCGTATATATATGTTATATCGTGATGTACGCATGATACGCATTGAAGTGATGGAAAGTACTTAAATAGATAAATTTAGCCTAATTTCGTAATGTATTCCTCAACCCATTTTCTAATCAAGTTATTAATTATAGATCGTCGCGTGAACCGTATTTTCTTTCGGCAAAGTGAGTAGTGCCAGCCAATTCAAAATATATTAGTGGACACTTTTTACTTAAGTTGATTTTCACTATGTTATTCATTATATCATCGACTTACTTTTTGCATTTAGGGCGTTAGCCAATTCACTTTCAGTTATATTTTGATTAAGCATGTTTTGAGAAATGGTTTAGAAAAGAGATATTTTCAAAGCATGATCTTATGTTTTAGAGGCATGGGTAAAAAACCCACCTTAGTATGTAACTTATGGAGTTGACGGACAGAACATGTGCACATGTAGAGCAGGACTATGGGGACGACGATACATAATGCCCCTAGATCCTAGTTTCAATGGCTTGGGGGACGGTGATATGTAACGCCCCAAGACCACCAGATTTCAGGGCTAGGGGGACGGCGATACGTAACGCCCCTAGACCATAGATTCAAGGACAAGATAATGACATGCATTGGGGGACGACGATACGTAACGCCCCAATGTCATGGATTTGCACTCCTGGCTCTAGTTTGGCATATGAGGGGACGATGATACGTAACACCCCATGCGTCACGTTTTTCAGCGACAGATTTCAATGACAGATTTTCAGCAAAAAGGTTTTTAGAAATATAGTTTTCATAAATGAATGTTTTATAAAAGAATTTTAGAGAGAAAATTTAGTTTCACAAAAAAGACTAAGAGTTTGCAAACAGAAAACTTTCACATAAAAGTTTTGCAGGAAAAGTATTGTTTTCAGATAAGAAACGAGTTTTCAGAAAGATGACAGGTTCGGTTTTAAAACCAGAAGTTTTTATAAAAGTACATCAGTTTTTGTTTTAATTGTCCACTCACTTATATCGTTCAATGATATAACCCCCCCTCCCCCCCACACCTCCATTTTTTTGTTTTGCAGGTTTACCCGGAGGACGAGCTCATGAGGATGGGTACTGATGGCAGTCACTAGAGGGTCTGAGTCCACCAGATTGAGTTACAGTTCAGTCAGAGTCATGTAAAATCATGCATCATGCATGTTATATAGTAAGATTGCATATGTAATAGTGTTTGGGTATTCATTGTCAGGGTTGTATTGGGGAGAACTATTGAGTACATGACATGAGTAAAACAATGTATTTATGTTAAATTGAGTCTGGGAAATGGTCTCATGCTTAAGTTATATTTGAGACGAGTTATTAGTGATGTATACAGTCAGTGAGTCAGAGGCTCAGGGATAGGACGACCTATTCCCTACTGGTAGCATCTCCAGACAGGGGATGTTACAATACCAAAGTTTAAAGTTAATAGAATCATATTCGAAAGTTATGAAAACAAAACTTATATGCTTATAAATATAAAATTTTATACCTAAAACCTATTTTATAGAGTCGAAATGTATTAGTTAAATAACTAACACTTGATAACGAGTGACGTTTATGTCATATCTGTATTATCCGCTTGCTCATTTCGGCACATTAGATTGAAATTTTGAGATGCCTTCTTGAAGTAACTGTTGGAAAATGCTCATTGTAAGCATTTTGAGGTACAATTTTAAGCATGGTCCACTTCTTGTTAGTGGTTATTTTTAAGTGATTCGGATACTCCTCCGTGAGTAGTTCGGAATGGTATATTCATATGCTTAAAATGGTGCTTGGGTGAATGAGAAATTGTTTCTCAAAGTTCACCCATTGGTGTTGGAAAATAAAGAGAAATAATCTTGTCCCATATGGAAAGCTAAAAAAGGAAAATTGTGTTTA